>PYDT01000090.1:47500-165043 GCA_004837865.1 Musa balbisiana
CTAGTTTCTACCCTATCTTTTGTTTCATTTCTTCTGGAACAATCACAAAAACTTTTTTGATTATGGTCTACTACCAGAAATTCCCTGCGTAATCTCAGCATTCAATGTGTATTTCTGAATAATCTCATTTTTCAATTATTCAACCATTTCATTTTACCAAGTTCAACGTTAGCCAGATTAGTCAACATTTATATGTTTCGATGCAACAACAAGATGTTATTTGTAACAAGTAGTTTTATTGGTTGGTAATTGGTTACATTTTTCTTCATGAAAGGTTTGGATTGGTATTATTCTGGATCGGCAAAATCATTCTATTCGATCTAAATCTAATAGGTACCTTGCTAAATCTAATAGGTACCTGTGTCATAATTTGAAATTCTATGGCTCGAATTTTTAGTATTCTCTTATTTATCACCTGTGTCTACTATTTAGGCAGAATGCCGTCGCCTATTGTCACTAAGAACTGAAAGAACCTCGAAAAGTCAGAAAAGTCAGAAAAGTCAGAAAAGGAAGAAAGGGAGATGAGGAAGAAAGCGATGTAGAAAGTGAGGAAGAAAGCGATGTAGAAAGTGAGGAAGAAAGCGATGTAGAAACAACTTCCGAAAGGAAGGAGACTAAACAGGACAAGATGGATCCCCGAAAAGACCCTTCCCTTTATTCGGAAGAAAGGAGGATCCGACAAATATATTGAAACGGAAGAGATCCGAGTGACTGGAAAGGAAAAAACAAGCATAATTCCAACGTTCACTTAAAGACACATGCGTAAAGATAGCCCAGTTTACGAAGATTCTTATCTTGATACCTATCAAGATAATTGGAATTGGGAAGACTTGAAGAAGAGAAAAATGAAAAGACTTTTTTCTGCTTTGACTTTGAAAAACCTATTGTACTTTTCTTTTCGTTATAGCGGTGGAATCGTCCTTGCGATATATAAAAATAATCGATTTGAAAATAGTGTACAAAATGAAATGTCACAATATTTTTTTTATACGTGTTCAAGTGATGACAAACAAATACGATCTTTTACATATCCGCCTAGTTTATCAACTTTTCGGAATGATAGAACGCAAAATGTCTTTGTACTGACAGAAACAATTTCCATTAGACCTAAATAGATTTCTTGGGTTTCTACCAATGAGCAAAAAAAATACAACTTGAGCATGAATTGATAAGTCGAATAAAACTCTAGAAGAAGAAGAAGAAGAAGAAGAAGAAGAAAGGATATCTCTTGCTCTAGATATACTTTAAAAAAGGACCATATTATGCACCGATGATAATGAGAAAGAATACTTGCCAAAAGCGTATGATCCTTTTTTGAACGGACCGTATCGTGGAACAATAAAAATTCTATTCACATACACATGAATGATTTAATTACTTCCACAAATGATTTAATTACTTCTACAAATGATTTAATTACTTCTACAGAAGAAAAGATGTAAATTCCATAGAAACGTTTTGGATAAATAGATTCATGGGCTCTTTCCTATTTCTAAAATTCTCGAGAATTTGAACATGAAAAGAATCCGCTTGATGAGAAATCATCATTTAATTATATTGTTAATTTCTTAACGTCAATCGATGATCTTCTTTATTTTTATTGGAAGAAGAAAGAGAATTATTCAGAAGTAAAAGGCAAATCCTTGAGATTTGTATCGACATACTTACAACCAACCAATGATCCAACAACAACTGAAAAAAAATCCATTGGAATAGAAGAAATCAGTAAAAGGTTCCTCGACGGTCATACAAATTGACCGATGAATTAGAAGGACGGATCACGAAAATGGAGAAGAACAGAAGGAAGATTATGAAATTAGTTTTCAAGAAAGCGAAACGGGTGGTGATCTATACTGATAACAATCCGGATCCGGATACCGATACTGATAATATGATCAAGCAGAAGCAGAAGAGGTGGCTTTGATACGTTATTCGCAACAACCAGATTTTAATCGGGGTATAATCCAAGGATCCATGCGTGCTCAAAGACGTAAACCGTTATTTGGGAAATATTTCAACAAAGTTCATTCCCCGCGTTTTGTGGATCGGATAGACAAAGTCTTTTTTTTTCTTTTTTTGATAGATTCTTTTTTTTTCTTTTTTGATAGATATAGATATCGAATAATTAATCTTATTTTTAGGAATTCCGTGTGGGAAACCCAGAATCCGAAACTTCCGACTTTGAGGAGGAAGAGGAAGAGACAAACACTGGAAAAAAAAAGACGAGGAGAAAAAAAAAAAAGAGGAAGATGAACGGATAATCAATATCAAAATTTGGATAGCATTATATTTGCTCAAGCAATAAGAGGTTTGATGCTGATAACCCAATCTTTTTTTAGAAAAAACATTGTATTGCCTTCATTGATAATAGCTAAAATATTGGACGATGTTATTATTCCAATTCCCCGAGTGGTATGAGGATTTGAAGGAATGGACTAGAAATACATGTTAATGCACCTATAATGGTGTTCCATTATCAGAAACAGAATTTCCAAGAGTTGTTAACAATGGTATTCGATAGATTTATTTCCTTTTCGTTTAAAACCTTGGCGAAGATCTAAAATACGATCTCATCATGGAGATCCATGAAAAAAAAAGGAAAAAAAGAAATTTTAGTTTTTTAACAGTTTGGGGAATGGAAACGGAACTCCCTTTTGGTTCTCCCCGAAACCAACCTTCTTTTTTTGAACCCATATATAAGAACTCAAAAAATAATTAGAAAAGTAAAAAAGAAGAACTCTCTAAAAGTTTCAAAAGAAAAACAGAGGGTCATCAAAATAGTTCTAGTTCTAAAACGAGTTCTAAAACGAGTTCTAAAACGAATAGTTCTAGTTCTAAAACGAATAGTTCTAGTTCTAAAACGAATAGTTCTAGTTCTAAAACGAATATGAAGAAACTGAAAAAGGAACAATTTTCTTTATTTGAATTGATGAAGGGAAATTTACCTGAACCAAATGAAAATGCAAAAGATTCAAAAAAAAATAATCAGATTATTCACGAATCGACCATTCAATTCGATCTATGAATTGGACAAATTATTTACTCATAGAAAAAAAAATGAAAGATCTTCGATAGACAAATCACATAAGGAATCAATAGAAGGATACAAAACAAGAAGAAAATAGTTCCAGCCTATCATGATAAAAGACCGGAATTACAAAAACATATTTGGCAGATACTTCAAAGAAAAAAATACCCGATTAGCTGTACGCAAATCACTTATTTTATGAAATCTTTCATTGAAAAAATATACATCGATATCTTGCACTGTATGGTTACCATTTCTAAGGTTAATGCACAACCTTTTAAAAAAACAATTATCAATGAATCCATTTACAACGATGAAAGAAATCAAGAAGGAATGATGAAACAGACAAGAACAAGGAACTTTATTTCGACTATAAAAAAGTCCTTTTCTAATCCTAATATTAGAAATGATTAAACACTTATCACGACTTATCTTCCTTGTCCCAAGCATATGTATTTTACAAATTGTCACAAACCAATTATTTAACAACCATCACCTGAGATCTGTACTTCAATATCACGATCACGGGACCTATCCTTTTATTAAAGACAAGATAAAGTATTATTGTATGACACGAGGAATATTTGATTCCAAATCAAGGCATAAGAAAATTAATAAGTCTGGAATGAATAAATGGAAAAACTGGTTAAGGTCATTAATCATATAATTTTTCTCGGAGCAATGGTCTCGATTAGTACCGAAAAAATGGCGAAATAGAGTCAATCAACGTTGTACTATTCAAATAAAGAATCAATGAATTGTATTATATAAAAAAGAAAAAGACCGATTAATTCATTACTATGAATGAAAATTTTTTATTTTGGCAAATGGGGATTATCGACGAGTCGAAAGAAAAATTAAAAAAACACTACAGATATGATCTTTTATCACATGAATATATAAATTATGGGGATAGTAAGGACTCATACACACTGAAACCCGAATCGTTTTATGTATTGCTAAATATGACTATTGATGGTTACCTAAAAAAGGATATTTTATTGATACCCATAAAAATCTGGATAGAAAATATTTGATTGAATTCTTCATTTTTGCCTTAGAAACAATAGTGATATTGAGAACAATAGTGATATTGAGAACAATAGTGATATTGAGAACAATAGTGATATTGAGACTAGTGATATTGATGACTGGACCGTCGTCGATCGGTCCCGAAAGTTATCAAAAACCTAGACTAAGACTCATCAAAAAAAAATTTTTTGATTGGATGGGAATGAATCGAAATTATTCTACCATATCAAATCTAGAACCTTGGTTCTTCCAGAATTTGTGTTACCTTTTGATGCATATAAGATTAAACCGTGGATCATACCAATCAAATTACTTCTTTCTAATATTTATTATGAAAATGATATTAGTCAAAATCAAATGAAAAAAATATTAGTCAAAATCAAATGAAAAAAATATTAGTCAAAATCAAAATCAAAAAATATTAGTCAAAATCAAAATCAAAAAATATTAGTCAAAATCAAAATCAAAAAATATTAGTCAAAATCAAAATCAAAAAATATTAGTCAAAATCAAAATCAAAAAATATTAGTCAAAATCAAAAAAAATATAGTCAAAATCAAAATCAAAAAATATTAGTCAAAATCAAAAAATATTAGTCAAAATCAAAATCAAAAAATATTAGTCAAAATCAAAAAAATATTAGTCAAAATCAAATGAAAAAAATATTAGTCAAAATCAAATGAAAAAAATATTAGTCAAAATCAAAACATCAAAGATTCCGTTAAAATAGAATTTCAAAATTCCAACCAAGAAAAAGAGGGTCAATCAAATCTTGTATCAGATCCACAAAAACAAAACCAAAAGGAATATCCTGAAGAGGAGTGCACGAGATCAACATTAAAAAAGGTAAAAAAAAAAAAAAATCCAAAGAGAAAAATAAGGAAGGAGAACTAGATTGTTCCTGAAAAAATTTTTTATTTTTCAATTAGATGGGATGACCCTTGAATCAAAAAATTTTTAATAATGTTAGGATATATTGTCTCTACACTTAGATTGATAAATCCAAGGGAAATTACTATATCCTCGATTCAAAGAGGAGAGATACATCTGGATGTAATGCTGATTCAGAAAGATAAAGCTCTTACAGAATTAATAAAAAGGGGAAATTAATTATCGACCAATTCGTCCATCTTTAAAAGGATGGAAAATTCAATTATATATCAACCATAAGTATTTCATTGTCGATAAGAGTAAACACCAAATTAATAGAAAATACATAAAGAAAAAGATATGTTGATAAGAAGAATTTTAAAAAATCCACTGGACGACATGGCAATATTTGTGAATGGGATCAAGATCATTATAATTTCTTGTTCCTGAAAATATTCTATCTCCTAGACGTCGTAGAGAATTGAGAATTCTAATTTGTTTCAAACTCTCATAATCGGGATATTGTGAATAGAAATCCAGTATTTTGCAACGAAAACAACATAAGAAACTCTGAACAATTTTTGAATGAGGACAAACGTCTTAATACGGATTTAAATAAATTAATTAAATGCAAATTGTTTCTTTGGCCCAATTACCGATTAGAAGATTTAGCTTGTATGAATCGCTATTGGTTTGATACCAATACTGGTAGTCGTTTCGTATGTCAAGGTTACGATGTTCCACGATTGCGAATTAGTGAAGAGTATATTTCCTATATATCAATGCCGTTTTCAGTAAATAAAACCGAAAGATGTACCGGCATAGGCCTGTGTTACGTTCTGTACATGATACGTATTTACTTGTGTATCAATTCAAAGTGAATTAGAAAGAAATCACAGAATCTTTTTAGGTGCAAAGAATCATTCTCTTTCGTAAATGCAGAAATATATTTCTTTCTAAATATATTATCCTTTTCTTTTCTATCTAAATCAATGAAAATTTGATTTAGATAGAAACTGATAAATCTAAATTTTTGCGTGTACTAGATTCAAAAAAATTGACATAATATAATAATTATTATTTTATTTTTCCTGATCGGTAAAATCCATGGCATGGAAGAAAGAAAAGAAAAAGATAAAAAAAGTTTATGGTCAAAATTCATTCATTTCACTTCTTCCACAAGAAGAAAAAAGAAGAAAACGGGGGGTTCTGTGAATTCAAGTATTAGTTCACCAATAAGAACGAAGCTACTTAATTGGAATTGCACAAAAAGAGATTGTTATCACAAAGAGAGCGTCTCTAAAATTCTAGAAAACGTTCCACGTCTGCTGGCTTATTTGTCAAAGAAAAATAGAGCGCGTTATAAGAATTAATTGACCAGTTGGATATTCGGGAGCAAAATATCGTTATACATAGTTTGAGGGGATTAGTATAGTAGTTATTAGATTTTTTATTTTGATGAACCTCCTACTTTGTTTGAGGAATTCATGAAATAATGAATTAAGGAAGAAAAGATATGACTGTACCGGCTACAAAAAAAGATTTTCCTGATAGTTTAATATGGGTCATCACACCCATCAATGCATGGTGTTCTTCGACACTGATCGTTACTCTCGATGGTGAAGATGTTATTGATGTGAACCCTATTGGGCTATTTACACAGAGGGGGAAAAAATAGCGGAAAACCGAACAATTATACAATAATCTGCCTTAGGTAACAACGTTGGGAGTATTTAGTACTATGTCACAGAGCAATAACGGTTAAATGCACACAGAACAACTGGAAATGGCAAGTAGTACCTAAAAAGGGTAGCTATATCAGAGTTAATTAGGTGGAAGGATGAGCGTAAGCTTCTCATTTGTTAGGCTTGGGCCTTTTATGGCGGATATCGGCGCGCCGGCCCTTTTTCTATATTTCAGAGGAGGAGGAATGATTATGAATATGATTATTCGAAGCCGACACAGGTATGCGAAGGATGCATAATTATTTCGCATCGGAGGAGTAGCTGCCGATCTACCTATGGCGGATAGATAAATGTTTGGATTTTTGCGAATTATTTTTTTAACAGGAAGTGTGAATATCAAAAACTCATTACGCGAAATCCATTTTTTTGGAGCGAGTCGAAGGAGTGGGCCAGATGGTAGAGGAGCAATAAATTGGTTTATCAGGACGAGTTACGGGCTTCTGAACACCATGGGATCTTCGTAAAATTGATTAAATTATGAGTGTTACAATGAATTCGATTGGGAAGTCCAATGGCAAAAAGAAAGGAGATTCGTTAGCTGTATTTATTACGAATCGGTGAAATGAGTGGAATCTATTAAAAATAATTTCAACAGGCTATAGAAGGAATTAGGGACCTATGAGAATTTAGAAGTCCGACGCTTTGATAGAGCAAAAAATTCCGAATGGAATGATTTTTGAATATAGATTTATTAGTAAAAACCTTCACCCAATTTTGAATTGTCGAAACAAGAAATTTCGTGAGAGTAGAAGCCCCAAAAGGGAATTAGGAATTTATTTGATAGGAGATAATAGTGTTTTCCCTGGCGATGGAAAATTCGGTCCACCGGATTCATAAAGTTGCAAATCTCCCGCTAGTTCAAAGAAGACCTGGCTGCTATCCTGCGATCCTAGTTAGGTAGATTCATTATGGGAGCGGTTGATCGTTTGAAATGTTAAGTGATGACGACAGAGTACAAACTATCAATTCTTTTTCTATATCGGAATCCTTAAAAGAAGTATATGGACTCATATGGATCTTTGTACCCATTTTGACCTTATATGGAATTACAATAGGGGTACTAGTAATTGTGTGGTTAGAAAGAGAAATATCTGCAGCCGGATACAACAGTATTGCGGCTGAATATGCCGGGCCTTGGGAATTCGTCACGGCTCTAGCAGAGGAACGAACTACTTTTTAAAGAGAAGACCTTCTCCATCTAGAGGAGCTGTTCGTTGGTTTAGTGTATTGGACCGTCTATAGTGGTCATATCAATTCTACTAAGTTATTAGTTAATCCTTTTTGCGGTGATGCCTCATTTTAGCCGATCTCAGTATAGGTGTTTTTTTAGGGTAGCCATTTCAGTATGCTTCTATGGGCTTCTTATGTCAGGATCGGATCGAATAATACATATTACTTTTCAGGTGGTCTACGAGCTGCTGCTCAATCTATTAGTTATGAAATACCATTAACTCTATGTGTGTTATTAAATTCTCTACGTGGATTCGTTGAACATGAACTTGTACTTCTTCTAGAGGAAAGGGAAAGAGTTGAATGAATGTATTGAAGGTATTTTATTTTTTATTCATCATTCGGGTCAATGAGTTAAACAGATAGTTATATGAGTGAATCAAAACAACTAGAAGGTTTTTGCCAGTTAAGAAGATAAAATTCATTGCATATGGACAAGAATAAGTGAAGTAAACATAAGCAGTGTAAACGTTTACCAAAGATTAAGATTCTTTAATAGTCTCAATCTTGAAGCGGGTTGTAAAAGGATCAACTGTATGGAGTTTTCCATTTACTGTCTTGTATTATTACCTGCCGTAGATCAATCAAAAACAGGGACGGTTAGGAAACCCAAGTGCACAAAGGATTAGTAATAGAGATAATGTAAGATAAAAACAAGAGATATCTACATAAAAAAAAAAAAAAAATTATAAAAAATAAAAAATGAATAAACGATATGATGCATAAAGAAAAAAAAGAATAGAGAAGAAGAGAGTCGTCCACCTCCCATAGATTGAATTCTTCCCGATAAAAAAATGGCACGGCCAAACCCCATTTGTAATGCCATCAATTTATATCTATCAAAAACGGAGTTAGTGCGGTTTAATACCCTTATACCCTGGTAAAAACCCTGTATAAAAAATGTATATGTAACCCGCTTATATGACCATGATACCATTTGATGGTTCACAAGAGCAATTATTTTAGGACCCCCTTTGACAAATGAAGTGATAAAGTGCAAATTCCGTAAAAATGAATAAGCAGACCCATATAGATATATGTAGAATTGAATAGTCCGGAAATAGCTATACTTACTGAAAAAATTGCATTTGTAAAAAATTCATACCAGTCCACAGAATTTACTCGAATTTGGATGGAAAAGGTTTGTGAGTGGGAGGTTAAACATTTGGAAATAACCATAATCTATACTCCTTGATCAAAATGAATTCATATGATCCAACCAAACAAACGTAAATAATACCCAATTAAAGCAGAGGAAATAGCATAGTATTCCACTCGCGAGGTGTACATGTAAGTGTACTTTTTTCGAAAAGAAGTATAAAGTATCGTATGCATTTTTTGAGATTATTATCAAAAGTTATACATTATCCTTTGAAAAAAGAAGACCTTATTATTCAGGGGATAAAGGTAAATTTCTAGTGGACTGCTTGGGGTACTCGTCCCATAGAGATATTGAATAGGACGAACTATTTGTGTGCTACTGTAATCTTGAACATGAACGCGCAAAGTCCATCAAAGGTAGTAAATACACCCCGAAAACATATAAAATGCAGTCCATCTGCTGGAAACAAGCTATTATTGCGAAAAATTGGTGAATACAACCAACTAGCATTAAGAATTTCATCTTTGGCAAAAAACAAGCAAGAGGTGGAATACCGCAAATCGGAAAGTGTACCTAATAAAAAATAGTTCTTGTACTTGGGAAACATATCTCTTTAAACCACCCCTAGAGCCTATTCTGACTTTGTTGGCGATAGCCGACAATAGTTCCATGAGATGAATAAAGATCCGGGATACCAAAACCAATAAAGCTTTTAGATTTTAGAATCGGCAGGTGATCCAATGGAATTAAAGCGCTGATACGAAACGTATACCTAGAGCTAACATAATATAACCCAATTTGAGGAAATTTGTAGAAGAATAGTAAAACTTCTTTTTATATCCTTGAGCAAAGAGCCAACGTAGTCCTAGGAGTACGTTATTACACCTATTAAAGATATGAAATTCATTACGTAAGGTATAGCTATGAAAATAGGAAGAAGTCGAGCTACAAGAAAAATTACTGGCTACCATAGTAGCAGTGTATAAGAGCCGAGATGGGAGGTGGGTCCTCATGGCAGGGGTAACCATACGGAAGGGGGAATGTGCGTGATTTAGCAACGCACCAAGAATAATAAAGAGGCACACAAAGTAGCAATAAAGAACTGACCCCAATTTATATGATCAAGTATTAGTGATTCGAACACAAATCCCGAATTCTAAACTACATGTTAGCATAAAAACCTAAAATCATAATAATAAACCAAAATCCCTCTACACGATTAGTTACAAAAGCTTTTTGACAAGCACGTTGCTGCAGTCGGTCGTGTGACCAAAATCCTATTATAAATAGGAACACATCCCAACCAGTTCCCAAAAAATATAAATTGTATCAAATTGGAACGGTAACTAATCCAACATGGAAGCATTGAAAAAAAAAAAACTCATATACCAGCAAAAAAATCTAAGACCTCCTTGATCGTTGAGACCGATATTGTCACTATAAATAAGAGAAACCAAGACTTCCAACCGTAGTGAATTAGTGTGACATAATAGAACTAAGTGGGTCGATAAAACTATCCGAAATCTAAGGAAAAAATCATTATGGAGGTCCAAGACCATAGATATTGATAGTGCGCAATTCCATGTATTTGTTAATAGATAATTGGCTGAAAAAACCCATAACCACTAACAGTAAAACATAGTTAAAAGCCCATTACGACCGAATATTTTTGTTGCGGTCGGAATCGTAGAAGCCAAATCCTATGACACAGGAAATGGAAGTGGAGAAAAGGTATTATCCATGCAAAAATATTGATATGTATGTTCCATAAGAAAACAAAATGAAATTTTAGCATTCTACTATTTTCTAGTTAGTCTTAGTAGAGATTCTCTTCTGTATTTTATCGCATAATTAGCTAGTATAATAGCAAAATAGTATATTAATAAAAAAGAGTTATATCAAAAGAGTCGTGATCTAATATAGATACTATGAGACATATTTAATTTAAAAAAAAGGACCTAGTTATCCTATTGTTCATTTTTTTAGAATTCCCTTAACTACCTCTGTGTAATCCTTCTAAACTGATTGCTTGGTTCCACTATCAATAGAAAATTATGTTTTGAGGATTCCAATACAATAAGGGAAAACTTATGTTTGATTGGTTCCAATACCATAAGGACAACTTATGTTCATCGGAAGATACTCCTAGTCGTATTGAACTGAATAAAGATGAATGAGGGGATCTTATTGGGTTAATGAATATCTTTTAACAGATTAAAACTACGAGTTTGAATGTAATTTGAATGACAACATAGCACTCGGCGTTAATCAATAATAGAAAAAAACTCGTTTTTCCAAAAAAAATTCCTTCCGTTATTTACTTGTATTTGTTATCCATAGTGGTTGTTGTAATAGTGATATGTGATGCATACATATGGAGTATATAATACTAATATTATATGTGGTTTTTGGTTTGACTATTAGGTTTTAATATCTATGTTTTAATAAAAATATTATGTTTTCCTAGGTTTAAATTATTTGAAAACTGCTTTTTAAAAAAGTATTCTACAGGAATAAAGTAAGTAATGACTAAGGAACAATCCATTTGAACCAAAACCAATACAGTCTTTCAATAAACGATAAAAACTGGTAACCCTTTTTGAATGGCAGGGGTTTTTTCCCCCAACAGCGTATTCTATGGACAAAAACGTATTCGTAAAAAATTTGGAAAAAAAAAGATTTTAGCTGCAGTAAGGCTTTTTCTTAGCTAAACGGTTTCCACGGACGTTCAAAAAGTGTTTTTTTGTCGCAACAAACAAATAAAGAAAGTCTTGGAATAATCGGCTTGACATATCGAAGAACTTCGAATTTTTAAGATGAAAGAATAACATTAATTCCGGTATGAAACTCTTTCATCTCAATTGGAGTGAGAAAAACTAGCTGGTGTAGTATGTTAGATGTGTATGTAGACTAAAGGGTATGATACGAATTCTGAATATTTTTTTCTATCTATTTTTCACATAGAAAAAAGTTTTCTATGTGAAAAGTAGAGTATGATTCGATGAGAACTGAATGAATATTCTTTTGTTTTGATATGCTAACAAAAACCAAATTTGTTTGGTAAACTTACCCTTCTATATATAATGAGAGTATTATACTCAATGGTACTAAGGAAGATACTAAGGTGCGAAACGTTAGGAAAATTTCAAATTCTTTTGATTTAGTGATGAAATTGTTAATCTATGCAAATTTAATCGGAGTTATTTAAGTGTCTTCATTGCAAAAAAACTCTTTTCATTTTGTTTGATCTAGCGAAATAAAATCGGATAAATAAAAAACGATAGCAAACATAGCAAGGACACAAATCTTAGTTCTATACCTCAAACCTCGCCGACAACAAAAAACTATGGCGTTCTAAAATGTTTGGAGAACTTAATTTCTAGTACGCGAAAGTTTATTATTTAAATAAGCTTACAATTGATCCCAAACTACAGATATTTTTTGGAATATAGATTCAAATAGTGGAATAGGATTAAAATAGGAATTTAAATGAATATTTATTAGTCGATTATAATGTGTACTAAACTATATTGAATCCTGAATTCTCGACGATTCAACGTGAATTGACTGGATTTATTATTTAAAGTAAGCCGCCATGGTGATGAACTGGTAGAACGCTCGCTTAGGAAGCAGTGCTAGAGCATCTCGGTCGAGTCCGAGTGGCGGCAGCCTATAATCCTAGAAAATAAAATCCTCAAAAGAGGACACAACGCATCCTATAATGTATTCCATTCGCGATTCACTTCTCTAAGGGACCCCACCCTTATGATATTTACACCTTTAGAAATATATTAACTCAATCTCTTTTTCGATAATTTCCAATTGTGATACGATTCATTTAATGATCTTATTAGTCCGCGAAATCGTAGGATTGCGTGATTCATGGGAAAAAGGGATGATACAACTTTTTTTCTATAAAAGGATTATTAGTGTCTCGTTGGGTTCGTCGGACATTTTCCAACGTAATTTATACGAGTCATTAATCTTTCCTTTCGTGTAGTGTCTCATTATCATATGATTTCCAAGATTGGGGAACCATAAAAATGATTTTAAGCACAATAACCGCACAAGACCATTTACACAAGGGGCATTTGCCCACGTCGGGTTTTTTAACATGAAATGATCAATCCGCAATATAGTACCTGCTCTACAATCCGTGGTTACTGATGCACGTAAGTATGAGGGATTAAGCTATGGCAGCTTTTATATGCGGATCATTATTATCAGTCGCTCTTGTAGTCATTACATTTCGAAAAAAAAAAAACATCGATATTTTTGTATAAAGGTACTAATTTCTTAATTAAGCCATTTTTCTTTGGAGATTAAAATTTGAATGAACAAAAGAAGTGTTTTTAAAAACACTTCCTTTCTTTCATTTCGAAGTATATAAATATCAATTGACTCAAAGTTTGTGTCTGATTATTGGAGTTATCGTGTTCATAGTTTAGGAGGATTGACCTTTTAACCATAGGCATTCTTTGTGGATCAGTATGGGCTAATGAGGCATGGGAGATTTATTGGAATGGGACCCCAAAGAAACCTTTTGGGGCTGTTATTTTAACTGGACCATATTCGACTTGACACTTTATTTACCATACTGAAATAGAACTACATATTAGAAGTAGAACAAATCAAAGTTTGAAGTACGAATTCGCACCTGTGGCTTCTATAGGAAGTTCTATAATTGGATATGTATTTGGAAATCAACTATTAGAATAGGTCTACATAGTTATGGTTCATTCACATAACATTACGGAATAAAATACACAGGATAAATAAGTGCATAAACTACAAAAGGAATACATTTAAGAACATCATCCCATATATATATATAAAGCTTCTTGTTCGGTGCGCGTTTTTGAAAACCGTTTGAATCATGCCTTATTCAAAACGGTTCTCAAAAACGAAAAATGCAGTTTCTTTTTTTTAATTTTACAATTCTAATTTCACTTTGTTCTTTTGCATTGTTACAGCGAAACGATTTTAAAATCTCAAAATCAAAGACAAAAAATTCGATTTCCGTATATTAATGAAATTTTTCTGTTGATTTTGTATCGAGGTTTTTGAAAGTAATAGATAGGATAGATTGCACCCGGTAACTGATAGGAGAGAACGAAATCCGGATAAATACAATACCTATACGGGTTGAAAAGATACAGATTGAACACAAATAAGTTTTCTCGTGGTCAGAATCCGCAAATTAGGTGGAACATTGAATAGCTGTATCCATTAGAACAGGCTGACGTAACATAGATAATTAAATAATAGGAGTTAATATCATCCAATTGCCAGTCAAAAGTAATTAGCATTTTGGGCATTAAAGGTATTTGGATAGTAATTATTCCAAAAAATACTAGTCACAATCAAAATCAAAAAAATAAGTCAAAATCAAAAAAAATTAGTACAACATAAAAATGAAAAAAATATAGGCAAAATCAAAATGAAAAAAATATTAGAGTCAAAATCAAAACCAATCAAAGATTTCCGTTAAAATAGAATTTTCAAAATCCAACCAAGGGAAAAAGAGGGTCAATCACATTGTATCAGCTCAACAAAAACACAAAACCAAAAGGAATAGACTGAAGCGGATTGAACGAGATCAAACATTCAAAAAACGGTAAAAAAAAAAAAAATCAAGAAAAAGTAAGGAAGGAGAACTAGAATTTGCTTCCTGGAAAATTTTTATTTTTCAATAAGTGGGATGACCCCTTGAATCAAAAAATTTAATAAGTTAGGATATAGTGTCGTCTACTTAGATTCGATAAATCCAAGGGAAATTACTAATCCTCGATTCAAAGAGGCGAAGATACATCTGGATGTAATGCTGATGCAGAAAGATAAAGCTCTTACAGATTAATAAAAAAGGGGATATAATTATCGACCCAATGGTCTATCTTTAGAAGGGATGGAAAAGTCATTAATATCAAACCCTAAGTATCATGGTCGATAAGAGTACAACACCATTAATAGAAAAGTCATAAAGGACAAGATTATGTGATAAGAAGAATTTTAAAAAAATCACTGGACGACATGGAAGATATTTGTAATGGGGATCAAGTATCAGTTATTTCTGTGTTCCTGAAAATATCTATCTTCAGAGACGTGTCGAGGCTTGAGAATTCTAATCTGTTTCACTTCCTAATCGGGATATTGTGAATAGAAAAGAAATCCAGTTATTTTGAAACGAAAAACAACTAAGAAACTCGAACAATTTTTGAATGAGGACAAACGTCTTATACGGATTTAAAATAAATTAATAAAGGCAAATGTTTCTTTGGCCCAATTACCGATTAGACCGATTTAGCTTTAGATCGCTATGGGTTTGATCCCAATAACGGGCGTCGTTCAGTATGTTCCAAGGATACGTATGTATCCACGATTCAGATATTTAATAGTATATTTCCTATATATCACATGCCGGTTTCAGAAATAAAACCGAAAGAGGACGCATTTAGGTGTGTTACGTTATGGACCTGATTCGTTATTACTTGGTGTATCAATTCAATTGAAATCTAGAAAGAAATATACAGAATCTTTTTGAGGTGCAAAGAAATCAACTCTTTCGTAAAATGCAGAAATTATATACCTTTTCTAAATAATGATCCTTTCGTTTTCTATCTAAATCAAATGGAAAATTGATTTGATAGAAGGATAAATCTAAAATTTTTTCGTTACTAGATTCAAAAAAATGACCAATATATAATTATTATTTGATTGTTCTGATCGGTAAACGCCATGGCATGGAAAAGAAGAAAAAAGAAAAAGAGATAAAAAAAGTTTTATGGTCAACAAATTCAATTCATTGCAATTTCGTCCACAAGAAGAAAAGAAGAAAACAGGGGTTCTGTTGAATTTCAAGTATTAAGTTTCACCAATTTAAGATACGAAGACTTAATTCACATTTGGATTGCACAAAGAGATGGTTTTAGCACAAAGAGGTCTAACAAACAATCTGAGAAACACGTCAACGTCTGCTGGCTTATTTGTCAAAGAAAAAATAGAGCGCGTTATAGAATTAATTGACCAGTTTGGATATTCGGGAGCCAAAAAAAGCGTTAATTAAATCGTTTGAATTAGTATAAGTAGTATTAGATTTTTTATTTTGATGAACCTCCTCCGTTTTTGAGGGGGAATTCATTGAAATTGAATTAAGGAAGAAAGATATGACTGTACGGCTACAAAAAAAGATTTCATGATAGTTAATATGGGTTCCTCACCACCCATCATGCATGGTGTTCTTAGACTGATCGTTAACTCTCGATGGTGAATGAACGATGTTATTGGACTTGTGAACAATATTGGGATATTACACAGAGGATGGAAAAAATAGCGGAAAAGAACAATTATACAATATATTGCCTATGTAACACGTTGGGATTATTTAGCTACTAATGTTCACAGAGGCAATAACGGTAAATGCACCGAACAACTGGAAAATGTCAAGTACCAAAAGGGCTAGGCTATATCAGAGTAATTATGTGGAGCTGAGCCGTATAGCTTCTCATTGTTATGGCTTGGGCCTTTTCTTTATGGCGGATATCGGCGGCAGGACTCCCTTTTTCATATTTTAAGAGAGAGAGAATTGATATTTGATTATTCGAAGCCGCCAAAGGTATGCGATGATGCATAATTATTCCGCATCGGAGGAGTAGCTGCCGATATACCTATGGCTGGATAGATAAATGTTTGGATTTTTGCGATTATTGTTTACCAGGAATTGTTGAATATTCAAAAACTCATTACGCGAAATCCCATTTTTGGAGCGAGTCGAAGGAGTGGGGATTATTGGTGTAGAGAAGCAATCAAAGTGGGGTTTATCAGGACCGATGTCGCAGCTTCTGGAACAAAAATGGGGATCTCGTAAAAAGTGATAATATGAGTGTTACAATGAATTCGATTGGGAAGTCAATGGCAAAAAGAAGCGAGATCGTGATCGTTAGTTAGTACGACGGTGAAATGATGGGGAATCTATAAAAAATAATTCAACAGGCTCAGAAGAATCTGGAGGACCCTATGAGATTTAGAAGTCCGACGCTTTGATAGAGCAAAAAGTAGAATGGAATGATTTGAATCTAGATGTATAGTAAAAAACCTTCACCCAATTTTGGAAATTGTTCGAAACAAGAACTTTCCGTGGAGAGTAGAAAGCCCCAAAGGGGAATTAGGAATTTATTGGTGATAGGAGGTACTAGTGTGTTCCCTTGGCGATGGAAAATTCGTCCCACCCGGCGTCATAAATTTGCAAATTCTTCCTCAGCTGTTAAAAGAATGAAAATGGATGATATCATGACGATATAGGTAGTCTATAGATCTCATATGGGAGGGTGATCGTTGAAATGATAATTGATACGACAGAAGTACAAACTATCAATTCTTTTTCTATTCGGAATCCTTAAAGAAGTAATGGATCATATGGATCTTGGTAACCATTTGACCCTTCTATATTGGGAATTTTTTTTTACCCCCAATAGGGGTACTAGTAATTGTGTGGTTAGAAAGAGAAATACTGCAGGCGATAAACAACGTTATTGGGCCGAATATGCCGGCCCCTTGGGAATTATTCAAGATCTAGCAGAGAACTAAACTACTTTTAAGAAGACCTTCTCCCATCTAGAGGAGATGTTCGTTTGTTTTCGTAGTGGACCGTATATAGTGGGTCATATCATTATACTAAGTAATTTAGTAATTCCTTTGGGTATCGGCCTCATTTGAAGCCGATCTCAGTATAGGTGTTTTTTACGGGTCGCCATTTCAAGTATTGCTCCTATGGGCTTTTATGTCAGGATACGGATAGAATAATAATATTCCTTTTAAGGTGTCTACGAGCTGCTGCTCAACTAATTAGTTATGAAATACCATTAAATAGTGTGTTATCAATATTCTACGTGTGATTTCGTGAACATGAACTTTTATACTTCTTCCTAGAAGTAAAGGAAAGAAGTTGAAGGTAATGTATTGAATAGTATTTTATTTTTTTATTCATCATTCGGGTCAATGAGTACCCAACCAGATAGTTATATGAGGGTGAAACAAAAAAACAAACTTAGAGGTTTGCAGTAAGAAGATAAATCTCATTTCATATGTACAAGAATAAAGGAAGGAAAACTAAGCAGGTAAAAATGTTTACCCCAAGATAAGATTCTTAATAGTCATCATATCTGAAGAGGGTGTAAAAGACAACTGTATGGAGTTCATACTGTTTGTAGTATACCATGCCGTAGATCAATCAAAAAATCAGTGGACGGTGAGGAACACCAAAGTGCACAAAGGAGTAGTAATAGCGATAATTTTAAGGGTATAAAAAAAAGAGATATTTCTACATAAAAAAAAAAAAAAAAATTATAAAAAAATAAAAAATAATAACGAATCAACATAGGGACTTCAGTGGTAGAAATGATCCAAGCAGTACTTCCCTACGATTCCGATCTAGAGTATGCTCCTATTCATGAATTAATAATGACTCTCCAGAACGAATTAATCCCTATTCTTTTTTTTTTTTATTTTTTCAAAGTACCCTCTTCTGAGATAGAAGCACATGAACAAAAGAATGGAATGTAATAAGAGAAGTAATAATCGCAATGAATAAAAACAAGATATTTATTTATTTATTCTTTTTTCCCATATATGGGTTTGGAATTTTTATCACCAATAAGGACCAATTCCTAATTCTTTTAAATTCTTTACGATTTATTGATATAACGACGTATTTTATTGAATGGAGAGTATTAACGAACAAAGAAAACTACATTTTTATTATCATAAGGGATGAGATTAATACGAAGCACTTTTTTATTCTAGCAAACGGAATTCCATGGTTAATTTTGGACTCTCTGATATATCTTTATCTAGGTTACCCCAAAAAGAAAGGGGTGATAATATCGAACCGGTCCGTAATTTATTGTGGCCATAGAGGAGCCGTATGAAGCGGAGGTCTAATGTTACGGTTTTGGAATAGCGATGGGGAAACAGTAATTTATTATCGACTATTAATTATCTAACAGGTCAAAGTACCGTTATATAGTTGAAGAACAGTCAAATATTGGCTTTTGGGGGTGGAATCTATGGCGTCAGCCCATAGGATTTATAGTTTTCATAATTTCTTCTCTATGAATGGGAGAGATTGCCTTTGATTTCCAGAAGCGGAGGAGGAATTAGTAGCAGGTTATCAAACCGATATTCAGGTTCAGATTTGGTTTAGTTTATCTGGCTTCTACATAAATCTATAGCTGCTTTCGTTATCGTAAACGGGTCTTTACTTGGGTGGGTGGAATTTAATCTATTCCGTCATACTCCATTCCTGAGCTTTTCGGAATAAAAAAAATAAGCTGGCGTCTTTGGAATGACAGTGGTATATTTATTACATTAGTTTAAAAGCTTATTGGTTCGGTCTCTATCCCAACAAGATGGACTTTACCTAGGATGAGAATGGACCAGTATTAATTTCGGATGGGAAACTTTCGTTTCCTATTTCTTGGGTAATCTATTATGGACAACCTTCTTCCAAACTTGTTTACTATAAAGAACCGAATACGAAACGATATTCTAGATTCATAACCTTTCAAACAAGAAAAGAACATCAAATTTATTTATGGATATCTACAATATGTTTCCCATGGTATGGGTTCATGAATATGGTCAACAAACAATACGAGCTGAACAGGTATATGGTCAAGTTTATAATTACCTTTATCCACACAAACAGTTTACCTGACTATTCAATATCCTTAGGAGAATCAATTACATCAGAGCGTTTTCGTGGTCGGAATTCACTTTGAATTGAAAATGTATTGTGCGACGTATGTGTTCGTGTAGGCCCAATAGATCTACCTGTGTTGGATGGAGAGGAAAGCAGATATGAAAAAAGAAGAAACAATTGCTTAATTATAGTATTGATTTCGGGGTCTGTCGATTTGTGGAACTGTGTCGAGTATTGTCCAACAAAAACTGTTTATCCATGCACTGAAGAATATGAGCTTTCTTACTTATGATCGTCACGAATTGAATGAGAATCAATTGCTTTGAGTCGGTTACAAATAGTCAGGAATTGGAGATTACACAATTCCAAACAGTTATGAATTCGACTCAAATCAAAATAGTAAAGATAACTTTGATCAAGAACGATGACCGATTACTAAGATTTGGTTTGATATAACAGATCACAACCACTTTTTTATGGTTGGTTGGTCAGAACTACACATAATTAAAATAAAATTGGTCGTAACCTACAATAATAATTAGTAACGATAGATTGGTGAGAACCCCTCTTGATTTAAACTGATAATATATTTCTCACGGGGGGGGGGGGGGGAATTTCAAATTACAATTTTCAACTACTTTTTATCGGTTTTCTTTTGGATAAAAAAGTAGTAGGATTGGCCCATAAAATAATATCTCTATATAAAAATTAATATCTATTAATAATATATTATATATAAAATTTAAATTATATATCATCTATATATGAAATGATAATATCCATATATAAAATTAAATATAAAAATTAATCCTATTAAGAATTTAATTCAATTAGGAACATATCTATACATAAATAGGAACATATCATATACAATAAAAAATGGGGTAACCCTTTTCCTTCCTGGACCATTTAGTAAGGTCTGATTTGACTTATATTTTTTTAATATTATACATAATGGATTTACCTGGACCAATACATGATATTTTGTAGCATTCTGGGGTCAGTTCTATACTAGGGGGTCTGGGGGGGTAGTATTACTTACCCAATCCTATTTATTCTGCTTTTTCGTTGGGATTGGTTCTGGTTGTATTACCTTATTCTACATGCCATCGAACCTCTTTTTTTGTAGTGCCGCCACAGTACTATTATGGGGAGAAGGCCGTAGAGAGCCGTAAATGTCTTAATCATATTTGCGTAGTTAATGAAGGGTTCAGATATTCCAATGATTCGTATTTTTGGACCATTGGAGATGGAGGCACTTCACTGTTTGTACAAGTATGCTTTGTTCACTATTAATATATACCAGATAACGTCATGGTACGGAATTTAAGTATTTGGATTACACTAAGATTAAAAACAGAGACTTATAGAACAGGACCTAAGTATGCTAAAGATTCAAACAAATTGATGATATTCATTGTAGCGCAGATTTTATTTCCCTTATGAAGAAACTACTTCTCTATAATTCTTTTAGTTCCTTGACATAGGTGCAATTATTACTTGGCTCGCCAATAATAAAATACTTAGAATTTTAAAAGAATAAAAAGTTTTTAGAATAGAATTTCTAAATAAATACAAAAACGAATCGCTTGAATGGTCATTTGAAATGATCGAGATTGTAAGGAGTTAGTCAATGATGTGCCGAGCAGGTACTTTTTTTGAGTGTGTATTTATTTTCATATCCCGGTCTCTATGGATGCTACACAAGGTCGACAAACATGGTTAGAGAACTTAGTGTCTTGAGCTTATACAAAATTCGGTATATTATCTGTAACATTTTCTGATCTATTTGATAGTCGCCAATTAAAAGGAAACATTTTCTCATCTTATTATAGCGTGCAGCTGCTGAAGCAGCTATGGTCTAGCTATTGGTTTCGTCGATTCATCGAAAAGAAAATCAACTGTATCAATCCAATCACGAGAGTGTTGAATAATTAGTGATAATTATCATGATAATATATGAATAATCAGTATAATGATCATATAAATCAAGACCACCGCCACAACATGATAAAGCATAGAAAATAAAAATTAAATTGGAAGATTTTTCTATCTTTTTATATTCTTTCACTTGCATATTCCATTATGGAAAATATTATATTCTTAATTTTATTGGTTTATAAATTTTTTTATTTCGTTTTGTATTGTTATTTTCTTAGGGTTGAATGTATTAATTTTAATGTATTTCAAATTTTAATGTTGATTTAATTTTAATGTATTTTACATTTTAATGTTTTGTAATGTATTTTAATGTATTATTGTATTTTTAATGTATATATCATAATATACTGTTAGTGTGATATAATAAGAAATAATATTAGTCAATATTTATAAATATTATAAACTAATATACTGTATAATATTATAAATATTATAATAAAATAATAAAACTAATATTATTTAAATAATAATATGTTAATCATATTACGAAAAAATTAATACTAATTTAGTTTTATTTTTATAATTCATATTCACTATGATTCAAATTAGTTTTTTTTCTATATTATATTCATATGAATATTGAATATTGATTTGAAGGATGGATCCAATTGTTTGTCGGCCAATTTGAATTTACACATGTGGTCGTATGATCATGATTTTGAAAACGGAAATCAAAGTCTCTGGCTGTTCTCATGAACAGATTAGAATATATGGATTCTTACAATTTTCATAAAACAGCTTAGTATGGTGTTTATACTATAACTATACTTTTCTACAAGATTGAAAATTTTTGATGTTCAAAAGCTGGAATTTAAGATCCAAGGTCACATTCAGTAAAAATTTTATGATTGATAACATGGTCTAGGGTTACGCAATGTGGACGAGCCTTGCACCCAGATGTATTGGAAAGATACTTGGGAAGGCATTGTAAAGCTAAGCAAATGCTCCGCACCAAGACCGAGGGACTGTGTGGGTTGTAAGAGATGTAATCCGCCTGTCAAAGGATATTTTTTGAGTGTCCGTGTTTATTTATCATATGAAACAAACTCGCAGAATGGGTATAGGTTATTGATACGTTACAAAAAAATCACACTTGAGATCAATTGATTCCTCTTTCCCGACAAAAGCCCGTACTCGAGAAAATATAGGATTCTATTCCGAGCACGGGTTTTTTTCTGGTCAAACGTATCTGTCTTTATACGATTTATTTTCCTGGTTAACAATAATTGTTGTTTGCCGATATCCGGCGGTCTTCCATCTTTCTTTCTTCCTCATAAAGGAAATAAGATATTAGCTGGTATGCTATATTGTCTAGTGCTCGTTGGAGCTACTTCTACGACATATGTGTTCTGTTATCATTGCATGGACGATCCATTAAACCCAATTGCGAGGAAGATTTAAAATGGATAGCTATTTTTGATTTTTTTCACTGGAAACTGGGAATAGATGGGCTTTCCAGGGACCTATTTTATGACAGGATTATCAATACTTTAGCTACCTTAGAGGCTTGCGCCAGTACTCGAAATTCCGCGATTTTCTATTTATCATGTAGCAAGTACAGCGGTTCAGTCGGATTATTTTTCTTTCGAGACCGTGTAATTTTTTTTCATGCTGTGGGAGTTAGAATTACTTCGTTTTATTTCCTTTTATCCATGGGGGAGAGGAAAGACACGTCTCTACTCGGCCAAAGTTTATTTTTGGTACACTGAGGGGCTCCATTTCCTTAATAGAGTTTAGGTATGGGTTTATTATGGCTCCTAATGAACCCACATTAGATTTTCAAAAATTAACTAATCAATCAATCCTGTGGCATTGGAATAATATTAATCTTTTGGATTCCGTATGTATGCGTCAAATCGCCGATTATACCCCTACATACGTGGTTACCAGATACCCATGGAGAAGCACATTAAGTACATGTATGCTTCTAGTGGAATCTTATTAAAATGGGCGCATCTGGACTTTATGGATCAACATGGACTTAGTACCCCACGCTAATTCTAGATTTTCTCCCTGGTTTGTAAGCGTGGGAACGATTCAAATAATATATGCAGCTTCAACCTATCTCGGTCAACGGAATTTAAAAAAAAGAAGCCTATTCATCTGGATCTAACATGGGTTCACAATTCTAGGAATTGGTTATATAACCAGGGAATGGGACTCAACGGTGCCAGTTTACAAATACTCTAGCATGGATTTATGGTCATGCGCTTTTTTTCTTGGCAGGAACGAGTTGTGATAGAATACGGTCTTGTGTATCTAGACGAAAAATGGGGGGGGATATCGATCCCCATGCCAAAAACTATTTACCATGTTCAGTAGTTTTTTCGATGGCTTACTCTGCATTGCCAGGAAGGAGTGGTTTTGTTGGCGGAATTATTAGTATTTTGGAATAATACTGTCCCAAAATACCTTTAATGCCCAAAATGCTAATTATTTTGTAATGGCAATTGGAATGATATTAACTTCCTATTTATTTATTATCTATGTTACGTCAGATGTTTATGGATACAGCGAGTCCAAGGTTCCAAACTCTATTTTGCGGATTCTGGACCACGAGAAAATATTTGTTTCAATCGGTATTCTTTCTAACCGTAATAGGTATTGGTATTTATCCGGATTCGTTGCTCCGATATCAGTTGACAGGGTGCAAGCTATCCTATCTAAGTACTTTCATCGAGAGTCTTTCATTAATAAATACGGAATCGAATTTTGTCTTTGATTTTGAGATTTTAAAATCGTGCGCGGTACAATGAAAAGAACAAAGTTGAATTAGATTGTAAGGGATGCATTTTTAGTTTTCGAGAAACCGTTTGAATGAAGGAATGATTCAACGGTTCTCAAAAACTCGCACAAACCAAGGCTTTATATATATATATGGGATGATGTTCTATGTATTCTTTATGTAGTTTATTCAATTATTGATCTGTGTAGTTTATTCAAGTAGATGTTAATGTGAATGACACCATAAAACTTGTAGACCATTCCTATAGAGTGATTCCAAACTAAACATACCAAATCTATAAGAGATCTATAGAAGCCACAAGTGCCGAATCGTACTTTTCAAAACTTTGTTGTTCTACTTCTAATATGTATTCTAGTTCTAGTATGTAAATAATCGCGATATGGTCCAAGTATAATAAAAGCCAAGTTCTTTGGGGTCCCAATTCAATAAGATCCCAGCCTCATTAGCCCATATGCTCCACAAAGATGCTATGGTTACAAAGGTAAAATCCGAAACTACTGACACGATAACTCCAATAATCCAAAGGTGAGTCAATTGATATTTATACTAATTTCCCGAAATGAAAGAAAAGAAGTGTTTAAAAACACTCTTTTTCAGTCAAATAGTGAATATCACCAAAGCAAATGGCTTAATAAGAAATTATTACCGTTACAAAAAATATCGATGTTTTTTCGAAATGTAATGACCTAGAAGAGCGATGATAATAATGAGCCGCATAAAAGAGCTGAAGAGATAATAAAATTCAACTACGTGCTCATAACCACTGCGGATAGAGCAGGTACTATATGCGGATTGAGCATTTCAGTGGAAAAAACCCGGACGTGGCAAAGCCTTGTGTAAAATGGTATGGTGCGGTTATTGTGCTTAAATAATTTTTATGGTTACCCATCTTGGAAATCATATGAGATGGAGCAACTAAACGAAAGGAGATTAAGACTGTATAAAATTACTTAATGGAAATGTCCTGAAGAACCCAACGAGAAACTAATAATCCTGTTATAGAGGAAAAAAGTGGCTATATCCCTTTTTCCAATGAATCACGCAATCCTACGATTTCGCGGACTAAAAGATCATTAAAGGAATCGTAATCACATTGAAATTATCGAAAAAGAGGATATGAGTAATATATGTTCTAACAGTGTAAAATCCTAAAAGGGGGGGTCCATTGAGATTGAAATCGAGATTGAATACATTATAGGATTCGTTGTGCTTTTTAGAGGATTTATTTTATAGGATTTATAGGATGCCGCCACGGACGCGAACGAGCTGCTCTAGCAAGCTGTATAAGAGCAGAGTGTTCTACCAATTTTCACCATGCGGCTACTTGAAATACTAATAGTCATTACGTTGACTCGAGAATCACGGATCAAATAATGTTAGTCAAACATTAGGACTCGATAAATAAGATGCATTTAAATTCCATTTTAATCTTATTCAATCCTATTTGAAAGCGAATTCAAAAAAAATAATCGTTAGTTGGGATCATGTAAGTTAGTTTAATATAACTTCGCGTACTAGAAACTAAGTTCTGCCAAAACAGTAGAACTCAATAGTTTTGTTGTCGGTCGAGGTGTGAGGTATAGAACTAAGAATTGTTCTCTCTATTTTTTGATGAGTTTTATTTATCCGCAATTTTATTATAGATTCAAACAAAATGAAAAAGATTTTGTTTACAATGAAGAAAAGTAACTAACAGGATTAAAATTTCATATGTATAACAATTGATCAACTAATCAAAAGAATTTGAAATTTTCTAACGATTTCGGACACCTTGTATCATTCCCTTAGTACCATTAGAGTAGTCATACTCTTCATTTATATATAATGGTAAGATTTAACCAAAAATTGGTTTTCTGTTGAGGCATATAACGAAACAAAAGAATTTTCATTTCTATAGTAATCATACTCTACTTTGCACAATAGGAAAAAATATTTTTCTATTGTGAAAAGTAGATAGAAAAAAAATATTCAGAATCGATATACATACCTTTATTCTAAAACCAACATCTACATACTAACAACAGTATTCTAAATCATATGTATTGAAGAGTTCATACATTAATTAATGTGGAATCGTTTCACTAAAAATCGAAGTTCTCGAGTATGTCCATTCCGATATTCCAAGACTTATTATTTGTTTGTGCACAACAAAACTTTTGAAGTCCGGTGAAACCGCTTTAGCCTAAGGAAAAACGCCTTACTGCAGCTAAAATCCTTTTTTTTTTCCAAATATTTGTACGAATACGTTTTTTTTTTTTTTTTTGACTAGAAGTACGCTTTGGGGAATGCCATTCAAAGGGTTACCCAGGGTTTTTTATCGTGTAGTGAAAGACATGTATTGTTTTGTTCAAATGGATTGTTCATTGTAGTCATTATCCCTATACATTATTCCACTGGGAGAATCGTTTTAAAAAGCATTTTTATTGAAGGGACCCTTTCGGCCAAGGCAGGGTGCTCCATTATGCATGTGCTAATGAACTAACGAACCAGTGTTTTCTTCTGGACTGGGAGAGAGGCATTTGAGAATTCGGGAGCCGGTTAAAGACCGGATTGAAGAGGGGGGCTTGATCCAGGGTAGCTTTATTTCGCGCTATATTGGCACTCTTTCCTCCCCGCATACAGTAACAAGAGAGTGATTATCCCCTCGAGAGTGTACTCTTCGAGTCTCGCTTAAGAAGATTTCATTTATCCGATTTGGAACTACCTCTGGTTTCAAAAGGAAGGATATTTCAAAGGAAGATGGGCGAGTTAAACGAGGACGGTCGCGGGCCATAGGGTTTGGATTCAGGCATCCCAATTGGGTTTTTGTTACGGTATCCGGCACCCCTCCGCTCGAAGAAAGGGTTCACCCCACCATAATCGGGCTGGATTCGCCCCTAGCTCCCTGCGGGAAGCAACTCCTCCCCACCTAGTTGTTCTGATTGGTGCAGGTTGTTGCAGTTGAGCTGAAGAAGAATATAGACAGCCGCAGAATCTAGAAGGAGAAATTCCATAGTTTTGTGTAAGGATGGGAAAAGTCCTATAAGCTCCGAGAATAGAGCTAGCCGAAAGGAAAGTTTGAAGAGAGCTAGATCGCATTAGGTTTTTCCGTGTTTTTTGTGACAGAAAGAGTTGTGAAAGAAAAGTGCTAAATCAAAAAGCGTAGGTATGTATCGCTTTTACCTAGAAAAAGGGATAAAAGGGCAGCGGGTAACCAACTCATTTAGTTGAGCTAAAGACAGACATTTCTTCTGACAAGAGAGAGTTCTATGAGTGTCGCAAGGTTATATGAAGGCGGACATCCTTCTTGATTCGATTATTAATACATTTATTTATTCAAAAGGAATGTTAGACCTTATGGGTGGCACATCGGTCGTGCTATGCTAGCAATAGTGNCCTTTCGGCAAAGGCAGGGTGCTCCATCAGCATGTGCTAATAAATAACGAAAACCAAGTGTTTCTTCTGGACTGTGGAGAGATTTGAGGAATTCGGGCAGAGTAAAAGACCGGATTGAGAGGGGGCTTGATCCAGGCTAGCTTTCATTTCCGCGCTATATTTGCACTTTTCCTTATCCAGTAACAAAGAGAGTATTATCCTCCTCGAGATGTACTCTTCGAGTTCGTAAGGAAGATTCATTACTCCGATTTGGAACTACCTCTGGTTTCAAAAAGGAAGTATATTTCAAAGGAAGATGGGGAGTAAACGAGGACGAGCTCGCTGGGCCATAGGGTTTTGGATTCAGGATCCCAATTGGGTTTTTAGGTAAGGACCCCTCCGCTCGAAGAAAGGGTCTCACCCACCACATCGGCTAGATTCGCCCCTAGCCCCGGGTAAGAACTCCTCCCCCATATTTTTCTGATTGGTGCAGGTTGTGCCAGGTTAGCTGAAAGAAAGAATAAGACAGCCGCAAGAATCTACGAAGGAGAAATTCCATCGTTTTTTGAAAGGAGGGAAGTCCTATAAGTGAGAATAGAGCTAGCCGAAAGGAAGGTTTGAAGAGAGCTTAGATCCGCATTAGGTTTTTCCGTTGTGACAGAAAGAGTTGTGAAAGAAAAAGCTGCTAAATCAAAAAGGTATGTATGTATCCGCTTTCCAAAATCCAAAAGAAAGCACTCTTGTCGAAATCTCGATGATCACTCGAGTGTTTAGCTTTCAAAGGCTTTTTCTTAGTCGGCTTTCCATTCCGCGTATAGAGTCAGCTTTTCTTCTTCGATGAGCAAACTCAGGTCGATTTCCATGCCTTTCCAAGGAATAATTCCCACTTCCAATAAAGAGGTGGGGCTCTCCTCGGGTAGTGAGCTAGGAGGGCAATGAATGATCGAACAGAACGATGGGTGAGGCGGCTCAGTGAGACAGGGAAGGGCGAAGGAAGTGGTTGTCAACTTCTATGTGCTTAGAGCGGGCATGGAACACAGGATTGGCCGCCAAGTGTGTGTAGCGCTAGGATTCTAACAGTGCAGAGGGAGAATTGGATAGCGAAATGGCACCGGCGCAGCAAGTAATAAAGCAATAACTGTTCAGAGGTAGTAAGGGCGAGTGAAGTGCCTTGTACTCGGCACCTGGAAAGAGTCTGTGACGATTTGGAAACCCAAGTCAGTATCTTTTTTCTGATAAAGAGGCAGAAGCCATAAGATTAACGACGAATCTCCTTCCTATACCCAAAGACAGTACCTTATGATTTGGAAGTACCATACGCACCACAGCATCTCTAGCTTATACCTAGTCTAGTCGAGTATAATATCCTGTAGTTCCAGCTTCTCCAATAGCAAAGGTATCCATCGGTAACAAGGCAGGAACATAGGCGTAAGCCAAGCCATATGTATAGGTACCTAGTATAGGATTAACAACAGCTTCCCTTATTTTGCCTCCTACCCTGGCGCTTGCTTTGTCTCTTCCTATTCCACCTACTATGCTTGCTCCAGCAGCAGCAGCCATCTTTGCTCCAACCTTTCCCTTTGTGGGATCCACTGGCATTGGTTCTCGAACGGAAACAGGAAATTACACCAAAAAGTCTTCCTTTGATGGTTCCCATTTCCTTCGTATATAAGTGCAATCGGTCTGAGTTGGATGACGGTTAAGCAATGCTCTTCGCAGCGGGAAGAAAAGCACTTTAGAATCACTTTATGCTTTAGGTTAACAAAGCACTTTAGAATCACTTTATGCTTTAGGTTAACTTCAGTAGTTCGTAAGCCTTCCGTTCTTGCTCTTCCACTGGTGACCTATGACCTGCGGGTAACTCAGATTCATACCTTTCTGGGG
This sequence comes from Musa balbisiana, assembly GCA_004837865.1. NCBI lineage: Eukaryota > Viridiplantae > Streptophyta > Magnoliopsida > Zingiberales > Musaceae > Musa > Musa balbisiana. Next base: position 77,129 of record PYDT01000090.1, read on the forward strand.
GAATTGCTCCCTCGTTAATCCTTTTTTGATCCCATCGATACTACATTTATCCTTATGCATGAAATTGGTTGAAATCAAGACAAGGCACACGATGGCTGGTGAATCCCCTTGTTTTCCGGGATTAGGTAGGTAGAATGGAATAGTTATACTAGGGCGCCAGGGAACAAGCTTTCCCTATGAGAGGCATTTGGCGCGAGTGAGAGTTACGATCATGCTTTTTAGAGTGAATGTCCTGTGGAAGTGGTATTCCTATCGAGCAGCTGAGCCTGTGAGAGCAGTCGAATCAGTCGAGTCCTTCTTCATGGGAAATAGCAAGATTGGGTCGAGTCGAGCGGTGGTGCTGTCAAGGTCGAACTCTTTTCTCTTCCTCGACGAATTTGTAGAGATGCTGGCGTGCCTCCTGCCAATGGGAATGACTCAGATAACGACAACGACAATCCCTTTCTTAGTGATGGAACATGCCCACGTCCATGCCTTTCTGTTACTACGCAAGTAGGTCGGGTCGCCACCCAAACGCTATAGGCGGGTCCTGGTTGGTCGAAGACGCATGGCTTCACGGCTTTGACAAGGAGCAGGATAAAGATGCGAAGATGCAACCCAAGCGTGAGCGCACCGTTCCAAATAAGAACCCATTTTCGAAGTGATCAACGAAGAGCGTATGGCGAATCCTTTCTCTGGGGTTGACACCTATATTCATATTCAAAAGATGGTCTCAAAAGATGGGCCTTTCGCCTGGTTCAGAAAGGAAAGCCAGTAACAAGAGATAGTATGAGTTGCGCTTTCACGTCTTTCTTCACGACCCAGCTTCTATTGAATCAGCCGTTGAGTAAATGGCTCTTCCCCTTGTGAGTCTTGCCGCAGCGGAACTCTGAGTACGAAGTTGGGAATATAGTAAGCCTCGGGTGCTACTGTCATCTCTTTTCAGGACAAATGCCACATCAGTGGGCAAAAAAGCTCCTAACCGGTACCATCATAGAAGTAAGCTGTCGGAATCCGTAAGGACGAAATGACCAGTTCAGGTTTTTCATCTACAAGACTATTTATTCCAAGTAGGAATCCGATGATACATAACTCCAAAGGGAATAAGCATATTCAAAGACAGAAGCGAAAGAAGTCGAAAAAGGAAGAGTGGCACTAAGCACAAGCAAGGAACGAGGGATGAGCTTCCCCTACAATTAAGTAGTTTGTTGAGGAGCGAACTCCCTTTCCGTAGGATCAATAAAAAAACACCGTCCGTCCGTCTTTTGTTGACGGAAAAAGAATTGTGTACCGCGCTAGCCAACCGGCTTTATTGATTAGCTTATACATTTCCTTAGAACTATCTATTGATTAGCTTATACATTTCCGTTTAACCATCTTTTCTACATTTCCTTAGAACTATCTTATAGCCTGCCATATACTTGATTATGCCACGCCGTAGACTTCATATCTCCCACTATCCCATATACTGTAAGGCTTTCACTGGTGCAGGGATCGGGGCAACAACTCTTCTTTCTAAAGGAAGGGATTACCTGCAACTGCAACTGCCAGCCTTTGAACTTGCAGGATACTTTTCTCAGATGATAATCAATATTTACCATATAAGAATTTATGGACCAGCAGATGCAGGCAATTAACGATCTTACATCCATAGTAATTTCTAGCTTTTACTAAATCGGCCATTGAGCCACAGAGAGCAAGTTCGGAACTCCATAACTAGAGGAATTGGGACAGACTGATGGAGCATACCCGGAAAAGCGATAACTCTTAATTCTCCCCAAGTAGGATTCGAACCTACGACCAGTCAGTTAACTTTAGACCGCTCTACCACTGAGCTACTGAAGAACAACGGACTTAATTAAGGAAAAAGTCGAAAGAATAACAATCCTCATTGAGACACAATTTGTTGATAGTTATAATTCATTCCTATACCGGGTCAACGGATCCTCAAAACGGTTCTATGGTGATCCTTTCCCCTAAACCTATACGTCTTTCTATAACTGGCAAATTCCTACTATTCGTATTTCAAGCAATGGATTTCTGCTTCACTCTCCTTAGAAGGAATAGAGTCAAAAAGTGCCTTGAGCCTGAATCCCTTTTTTCTTTATGTTAGGGGAATAAGCTTTACATGAAGGGGAATAAGCGCTCTTTGAAAGAACGACGTATCCGCTCTTCTTGTTACAGAATAGGTTGTTGTGCTAGAATCCGCCTTACTCCGGAGCTATTGAATCCACTGCTGCTGTTACAGAAGGAGCTGCTCGAGAATGCCCAGTTTTTAGGTTCAGATGAGGTGTCAGAAGAGGTTGTGCACAGTTCCCATGGGTAGGTATAATAGTCAAAGAATAGGAACCCATGAATTGATGCCCTCGAATCTGCTCTTACAGTTCTCGAATAGGCTCTTTCAGGAAATAAGAATTCGTTGCTCTTAGGCATCCCGTCGAATCCGCTCTGAGGGCAGGAAGGAGGAAGGACACGTTGCCGGAGTCATCCAATATGTTCATCAAGACCAGGAAGGAAGGACACGTTGCCGGAGTCATCCAATATGTTCATCAAGACGGGAACTACGGTGAGACGTGAAAAGACCCGATCCCATTCCGACCTCAGCAGGTGAAAACAGGCTCAAGAAGATACTGGATCAGGATATTTAGGCTAGAATCCCATTTCCACATTCGGGTATTCAATCAATGAGAGAGAGGGGATAGGATAGCACCCTCTGCGGTTAAGTAGAAAATAAGTTGTTCAAGCCTTAACCGAGTTTAGTAGTGATCAGTAACACCTGAGGTTGTGCACTCAACAGATTGTCTTGCAGTAACTCGTCCAGTTCCAGTTCTAGTTCTTGTTTCATTATAAGTAGAAGCAATGCAATTCCATTCAATAGAAGCAAGCAATGCAATTCCATTCAAGTCGAACAGAGCAGAGAGAGAGGTCAGTGTTAGGCTCTAAGTCTATGAGATAGGTTGGGGCAAGACTTAGTGCTAAAGTGAGTAACTTTTGCTGTTGCTCGGGTGTTCGGGAACTTAATATTTCAGTTGGTAACCACAGAGCATAGGTAGCTGAACCAGCGAGGAGCAAGTAGGAAGGAAAGTGGAGTTGTTTCAATTCCTATAATCTATTTCAAAGAGATGGATTCATTTACGGTTTTCGGGAGTGAGAGAAGAATAGGGATAAGACTAAGTAAGATCAGTGGAAGTCAAATTATATTGGGTAGCTTTGTATTGACTCCGTTCTATACCAACTATGTGCTCAATATCAATCAAAAACGGCTGGTCTACGCCCCTTCTATTAGCTATAAGTAGGGCAGCGTATCCTTTGTTGGAATGCACTTCTCCGCGGTCGAAGGCACAGTGAGTCTGAATCTCCTTGAATGGACTGAATGCGAGAATCTTCGGGCTGATGCACACAAACCTTACTGAGTAAAAGGCCAGCAAGCAAGACAACTAAGTCGATATCTGGGGGGTGAAGTCGAAACCCTCTTGCTTACATATCTGCTCAGAGCTGTGAGGGAGGGTTATTTAATGAAAGAATAATCGGTGATAGCTATAGTACTTCGTCAGGAAAATAGCCTATTAAGATCAATAGTCTCAGATATCCCCGAGCACAGAAGGAGCGGCACATTCATACTTGTCATGAGTGGGTGGCGGGATGACCGTCGGGGTACTGACTTGAGCAAGGAGAGGGATTCGACAGTGAAAGGCAAGGAACGGATGGCATTAAGGCAATTTCAAGCCCACTAGTGTTTTTCGAGAAGGATATTTATATGTGATTGTGATGTGAAAAATAACAGCTGTCAGATCAAATGCAAGTAATAGAGTGGGGCTAGATTCGCGTTGATTAATGACACTCTTTCTGATTGCCTTAGTGTGAAGTGAAGGAACAAGTAAACACTGAGGAAAGCCGTAGCGCGTTAACGCATCCGTTTTATTGCCTTAAGGTAGTAAGACTTTCTTGGCCCAAGCAATGCCAAAAGGAGTTCCCGGGGAACGAAACCTAAACCTACCTAGAGTATAGGGGGAGGAAACCTATACTACCGACAGGAGGGAAAGGGTCTTTTACAAAAAACGTTTGAAAACAGGGCCCATCATTAAGAGTAGCTGACGTGGGAAAAACCCGACCGTATGATTATTAGTAGCAGACCAGATTGATTGAAAGCGCTGTGCCGATTATACTTTCCTTGCCACACAACTCAGAAAACATTGAACTCGTTTTGGTCTTGACCCGGGTAAGTATTCTCAAACGGCTTAGACTCCTACAAACTACCTATTCTACCTTCAACTTTCTGATTATGCTTAACCGACTTGTGCGTTGTTTGCTTTTCATAATCTTAGGGCAATTCCACTCTTACTTTACCGCTCTTGCAGCCCACTTTCCCTTCTTCCACTTTGACAGGTTCTCCACATAACAAAGTTGCTGGTTACTCAACTAAGACAGCTCGAACATTTACTTTCTTCATCGTTTGCAGCTGACTTTCTCACTACTTCTATGGTAGATTACAACTAAGGTTAAGTTCAAAAAGGAATAGCTATGTGCTCGGTAATGAAGAATACATGAAAGGAAATTAGTATCATTCCTTTTTCTATAACAGGCTTCCAGTACCTTCAGCTCCTTGCCAAACATTCATGGAATCTCTCTTGCGCCGTAAAGCATTAACCTAGCTGTGTTTAACTCGCAAACTAGCATAAACTATGGACTCAACTGTCTGCTTCATCATTAATTGATTCTTTCGAGACCCTCGATATAAGGTAATCTTACCTCAATCTATACAAAAGACAGCTTCCCTTTCTTTTGTCATCTTACCGGCTTGGCTTGGCAACAAATGATTCTTCAACTTCAACAATGAAGTGCAATTCTGACTTGCAAGGTCACTTCCCACTCGTTCGCGCGATGATTCATAGTCTCAGTGGAATCCATCATTTGAATTGGTCCTTTCATTCGGACTCTCCCCGGGCTATTAGCCTTAAACTCCCAACTTGGATTCTTAGACTCTTATTACTCAGACTTCTCTATTCCTCCTCCACTCTTGTAGACTTTACGAGCACAGCTTATGAGCCTGTTACTCCTTTTAATAAACTAATTCTTACAGGAGGGAAGCGAAACCTTAACCATACTTTTCTCTGGAACAAGGCTTTGTGCGCTGATCAATCCAGCTACTCCAGTGATCTACTTTCCTCTAGTTACCCGCTTCTCTATAGTTATATGCTTTTAGTTACCTTCGTTAGGTGGATGAGTGACCTTAGAGCACATGGGTTGGGATTTCTAAGTAGTAGGGATGGTGGAGTGGTGCTCAATTCTTCAATAAAAAAAGGCAATTGGCAAGGTAAGGTGTCGACGAGAGAGAGAATCCGTGGCAGAAAAAGAGATTCAGCTGTATCCCTTCACCAGTGGGAGAATCATTAGAGTGACCCGCGCCCCTATTAGATATATTGGTTACCGTGCACTCCAAACTCAAAAGTGAGAATGAAACAACCCCCCTAGTGTAGTGCTATCAAATAGAAAAGTTGGAATTCAGCTGCTCCCTTTCCTTCCCTTTATCCGAGTCAACTAGGAAAACGGAAAACCGGACTTGATAACAGCTTACTTCGACACCGCTGCTTCATCTTCCCCTACTTAAGGTCCTGATCCCGATCTCGACTCTCTACTTGAAGACACAAACAAGGCAGGAATCCTTCTTTCTTGCGGGCAGGTCAACTCTCAACTCCCTTCCCGTAAGCACCGACCGAGTCAAGTGAAATAGTCAAACCAGTAATTCAACTTGCTTGCGCATAAGGCAGAGCATCTAATAGCAGGTGGGAGAAGCTCCGATTTTAGCACATAAACCGGATTTTCTCTTAGTGCTAAAAAGCCGTATCATCAGATTTGAGTCATGAAGCAGAACTCCCGAAAACACAACTTGCGAGCACATAGAATCAAGTCAAGTGTCGCGAACAGAAAGAGACAAATATGTTGCTGCTGTCTTGCACCTAAGCATTCTTAATTCCATTGAAATAGGATTCTCGTCGCCATTTCTTTGATACTGCTGCCTCTTTGGTCGCTAACACCCGGATGAAACTCTAACGGAAATAGGACATTCTGCTACTGATGATCCAAAGCCAACCTTCTTATCTTAGCGCCAACCCCAGCCCTGATCTTAGCATCGTTGCTTCCTCACGCCTTTCTTTATACTCTACTGCTTACTTTCACACTTCTTCAAACTTTCTACTTTACTCTTCGTGAAGGAGAGTTCGGGGAATCATAAAGTACTGTCTTTGTGGGAAAGATCTTCAGCAGTATCAACTGGATTAGAAAGCTGTTCGCAACTACTATGAGAGTTTAGGTCGGCAAAGGAACAGACACAGGGTTTCAAGTAGAAAGGAATCTCCGCAGCCCGGCCCGCTCACTAAGCTTCATCGCCCAGTGGTTAATCTTATAAGGCTATTCAGGTAGTTGAGGTCGGGTCCAATAAAGGAGTACTATGTGAAGCAAGGTTAAGTGGTCAAGTAGATAGGATGTGATTGGCATACTGAGAACAGTAAGGCGAGGAGAGTTATCAAGTCAGAGTGATTTCTTCGTCGGCGCCATAAGTCAATGTGTTCGGTCAAACTAAGGATTCTTTAACAGCGGATGAACCTTATACCCTTGAATTGAAGAATTGAGAGCCGAGGGTGAGTGACTTATTCCATCATATCCCTAGCTCATTAACCTCTTCATTAGGATTCAACTGGAATTCCATTCTCAATCTTCTATGAATATAGGATCAAAGTGGAGAAGAGAGCTCCAAGCAATTCTATCTATGACAACACTCTAGCACCGAACCTAGAGACCGACATTGGTGATGAGATGAAAGGGCGGAATCCTGTACCGGCTCTGCGACACCTATGACTAATGGCTCTGCTCTACCTATTACTGTTGGATAGGGCTCTGCTCTACCAAACCGAACTCTAGTAGTAGGTTGTCTGATTCTAACCCGACCGAACCCTATAGCAAATGCTAATAAAGAGCTTCTTTCAGTCGCCGAGTAAACTAAGAATTCAACCATCCTGTCCTGTCCGTAGCAAGTCCTGTTTTTACCGTGGAATACCTGTCTTTCATTTGCGTTAGTTTAGTTCTAGTTTTCAGCATTAGAAGGAGTTGTGAGCAAGGCCTGTCTCCTGGAGTTTCGAGTTGACCGGGCTGTAAGTGGTAGTATAGTTGAGATCGAAAAAAGAAAAGAATCAAGATCAAGGAAAGAAAGGCTTTTAAGCCATGTTAGTGAAGAATTAAGTGTTGGTGCCGACGCCGAGGGAAGATACTTGATATAAGCCTAATAAGGATCAAAAGATGGAGCAGTAGAATCTGCTGTGAAAAGATCATAAGCTTCAGATGGATTCTAAGATGATGGATAAGAAGGCCAGGCATGAAATCCAAATTAGGGCAGGAATCTCTTACCACCACCTCGCCTTGTACTCTCAATCTCAATCATAATTCATGGATTTTCTCTCAGTTGTGCACATGTGGTGTATAAATATGAGTCAATAGCACTGCTTGGCTTGTTCGTTCTTCTTATATGAGTCAATAGCACTGCTTGTTCTTCTTTCGACTGTTCCATGAGATTCAACCATAGCTTAAGAGAGAATTGACCCTGAACTTGATACCGCACGCAAAGCTTATGAGTCTGATCCTTCTCTTTAGTTTCTTCCCCTGCTGATGCTTCAAAGCGAGAATCCTCTTCTTTTCTTCCCTTAACCGCAGAGTCGGCCTTAACTGCTTCCAATCTTGGATACAAAACTCTCCTTCCCGCGGAAGATCTTCTTGCTGTAAATCAAATCATTAAATGAATCCATCTTTCACGCATCCTAATAGAAATAATGAATTGACACACTCCTAAACTTGATGAATCGACAACAGAATCACCTGAACTTGCCTTTCGAACAGAAGAATGAAAAAGCACGGCACGGCGGCCTTCTCTTCTGATCCTGAGAAATCTTCTGCTGATTCTGGGCACTGCTTCTTAATGCGATAACACTGATTGACTTTGGTATCCTGTCCTGGCAAAGCAACCCTTCTGATCACTTGCACTTGAGACCCTCTCCTGCCTTACTTTATACTGAATTAGGCGGATACCATGGAGGTTACTTTACGGGCGAAGGAGTGTCCTGTTACTCCAATTCCATATGTTGCTCTTTCTCCTGCTTGAAGAACACCGGATTGATAGTTTGGTTTGATGCTTTCACACTTGATTCTCTCGTCGCCTTATGGATTCCTCAAATATAGACTTGTTATTGTCGAACAGGAACAGGCTATTATTTCAGTTTCTTTGAATAGCCTATGATTCTTATTACCGCTACGTGGGTCTATGTCTATGTCTATACCCAACACCCTTGTTTGCTTCTGGTGATCCATCCGTAGCTGTAGCTTCTTTTCTTCCCTAAAGAAAGCTTGATCTGTTATTGATTTCAATTGAGTGATACCCAGACTCTGAGCCTAACCACCAACAAAGGAACCGTGTTTCTGTCCTAATGAAGTTAAGTTTGATGTTAGCCCATAGTACTTGTTTCATCCCGAGTTTGTGTTGTCGACGAAATGCAATGTAAAGAGAAGACGGAATTCGAAACTGCTGGGGTAAAGTCTCAAGTAAGGGTAGGGTTAAGGGGACAGTAATAAGGAATTTCATAACTACGTTTCAGGTCCCTTATAATAATTGCTAGCACAAGGCCTATTATTATTCAACTCGTGTGATTCTTGTAGTTGCTTTCACTTATGAACATTCTTTTGACCTTTTTCTGGTCGTAGAAAGAATAAGCTTAAGAGTGTTGTTGACGAGAATAGCTTGGAAAGCTGTGTGCCTATTTATGTCAGGTAAACCAGGATAGCACACTCCAAAGCTACCCGGAGACAAAGATTCCATTAATTCTGTAGCGAATAGTTGAGTTAGCCATTGCGGAAGGGAACCTACAAGCGCTCTGTTCCTCCAAGGGCCGCAGCGTCAAAACTGAACCCCCCACGTAGCTCCGGACGTCACATTCTTGGACCAATTCTACCATCATAAAAAACACGGACCATTTATCGTAAACTACTATCCATGGACCGACCCTGTAATACGCCAATAAGTTCTGATCCTGTGGGGTGAATTTCGACGTACATGATGCTTTCCCGATAGCGCCGAAGTCAAGCTTGGCACAAACCGGAAATCCATTTTCTCTTTCGAAGTCTATGTGCTGACACTATTCGGAACCAGCATTATTCTTCCAAAGTCTCGCCTCCCTCGATCACCCATTTGCTATAGCGGGACCAAGAAGATAATTTTCCAGTTCTTTTTGGTATGTCAGTATGATTTTCTTATTGTTTAAACGGAGCTACCTTGAACATACGGGTGGCAAATTGTAGCGAAACAAAAGTAAACTTTGGATTGGTGCCCCGCCTCACCCTCAGCTTATGTATTTATTAGTTTCATGCCTGTTTCCTTCGCTTGTATTATGCTTTGTTGAGTTGGGACCCCGTTCGCACCTGTGAAGCTATCTTTGGATGGATTTCCCCGTCAGCTGGTATTAATGAAGAATAGGGACAAGATAGCCGTGTGCATCAACGACGCTGCGGTTCGGCCAAAAGAAAGTACGCCCCCCCGCCCCTGAGCAATAATCCCCTAGGGCAACCGATAGTCAGTCATTATATTAGCCGTTCGCCTTAGGGCAGCAGAAAAAGATGCAAGCCCACCCGTGTGTTTATACTTTTGTCTATATGAGCTCGTTAGATTCAATAAGGTCCAAGCACGACAGGCGTCTGATTCAATAACATCAGGATTTTAGGCAGGTGCGCTAAACTAATTACCTCAACCTCCACCCCATTTTGACTTTGGAATCCTGGGTTCTTCATAGTAGTAGTCACAGCCTTCTACTATTAGGGTTTCTTCACTAGGTTGTTTGATTCTAGCTATACAAAGCTTGGCTATCCAGGGCTTGTTTTGAATGCAATCTGCCGGACAGTCAAAGAAATAGATTTGACAGGAGAATGATGCCAGTCACTTATTGGCGCCAAGTGCCAGCTCGTGCAAGAAGATTAATTATAGGATACGTCTAAAGCGGATATTGGACATACACCTACAACGTCACGAGTACCTAATGGTGCCACTCGGCCCCTTGGCCAGCCGACCTATGTGTTTAATAGAAAACATGGTTGCAAGTAATCCACGGTTAGCCCCCGAGCTTAGGTTCAAACTGGTGCATTAGTATGGTGGATTGCCACGTTTTGAGGTTCAGATGAGGTGTCAGAAGAGGTTGTGCACAGTTCCCATGGGTAGGTATAATAGTCAAAGAATAGGAACCCATGAATTGATGCCCTCGAATCTGCTCTTACAGTTCTCGAATAGGCTCTTTCAGGAAATAAGAATTCGTTGCTCTTAGGCATCCCGTCGAATCCGCTCTGAGGGCAGGAAGGAAGGACACGTTGCCGGAGTCATCCAATATGTTCATCAAGACCAGGAAGGAAGGACACGTTGCCGGAGTCATCCAATATGTTCATCAAGACGGGAACTACGGTGAGACGTGAAAAGACCCCGATCCCATTCCGACCTCAGCAGGTGAAAACAGGCTCAAGAAGATACTGGATCAGGATATTTAGGCTAGAATCCCATTTCACATTCGGGTATTCAATCAATGAGAGAGAGGGGATAGGATAGCACCCTCTGCGGTTAAGTAGAAAATAAGTTGTTCAAGCCTTAACCGAGTTTAGTAGTGATCAGTAACACCTGAGGTTGTGCACTCAACAGATTGTCTTGCAGTAACTCGTCCAGTTCCAGTTCTAGTTCTTGTTTCATTATAAGTAGAAGCAATGCAATTCCATTCAAGTCGAACAGAGCAGAGAGAGAGGTCAGTGTTAGGCTCTAAGTCTATGAGATAGGTTGGGGCAAGACTTAGTGCTAAAGTGAGTAACTTTTGCTGTTGCTCGGGTGTTCGGGAACTTAATATTTCAGTTGGTAACCACAGAGCATAGGTAGCTGAACCAGCGAGGAGCAAGTAGGAAGGAAAGTGGAGTTGTTTCAATTCCTATAATCTATTTAAAAGGAAAGAAGAGGAAGGACATAGGTGAAATAAAGAATGCTATGTGCTCGGTAATGAAGAATACATGAAAGGAAATTAGTATCATTCCTTTTTCTATAACAGGCTTCCAGTACCTTCAGCTCCTTGCCAAACATTCATGGAATCTCTCTTGCGCCGTAAAGCATTAACCTAGCTGTGTTTAACTCGCAAACTAGCATAAACTATGGACTCAACTGTCTGCTTCATCATTAATTGATTCTTTCGAGACCCTCGATATAAGGTAATCTTACCTCAATCTATACAAAAGACAGCTTCCCTTTCTTTTGTCATCTTACCGGCTTGGCTTGGCAACAAATGATTCTTCAACTTCAACAATGAAGTGCAATTCTGACTTGCAAGGTCACTTCCCACTCGTTCGCGCGATGATTCATAGTCTCAGTGGAATCCATCATTTGAATTGGTCCTTTCATTCGGACTCTCCCCGGGCTATTAGCCTTAAACTCCCAACTTGGATTCTTAGACTCTTATTACTCAGACTTCTCTATTCCTCCTCCACTCTTGTAGACTTTACGAGCACAGCTTATGAGCCTGTTACTCCTTTTAATAAACTAATTCTACAGGAGGGAAAGGGTCTTTTACAAAAAACGTTTGAAAACAGGGCCCATCATTAAGAGTAGCTGACGTGGGAAAAACCCGACCGTATGATTATTAGTAGCAGACCAGATTGATTGAAAGCGCTGTGCCGATTATACTTTCCTTGCCACACAACTCAGAAAACATTGAACTCGTTTTGGTCTTGACCCGGGTAAGTATTCTCAAACGGCTTAGACTCCTACAAACTACCTATTCTACCTTCAACTTTCTGATTATGCTTAACCGACTTGTGCGTTGTTTGCTTTTCATAATCTTAGGGCAATTCCACTCTTACTTTACCGCTCTTGCAGCCCACTTTCCCTTCTTCCACTTTGACAGGTTCTCCACATAACAAAGTTGCTGGTTACTCAACTAAGACAGCTCGAACATTTACTTTCTTCATCGTTTGCAGCTGACTTTCTCACTACTTCTATGGTAGATTACAACTAAGGTTAAGTTCAAAAAGGAATAGCTATGTGCTCGGTAATGAAGAATACATGAAAGGAAATTAGTATCATTCCTTTTTCTATAACAGGCTTCCAGTACCTTCAGCTCCTTGCCAAACATTCATGGAATCTCTCTTGCGCCGTAAAGCATTAACCTAGCTGTGTTTAACTCGCAAACTAGCATAAACTATGGACTCAACTGTCTGCTTCATCATTAATTGATTCTTTCGAGACCCTCGATATAAGGTAATCTTACCTCAATCTATACAAAAGACAGCTTCCCTTTCTTTTGTCATCTTACCGGCTTGGCTTGGCAACAAATGATTCTTCAACTTCAACAATGAAGTGCAATTCTGACTTGCAAGGTCACTTCCCACTCGTTCGCGCGATGATTCATAGTCTCAGTGGAATCCATCATTTGAATTGGTCCTTTCATTCGGACTCTCCCCGGGCTATTAGCCTTAAACTCCCAACTTGGATTCTTAGACTCTTATTACTCAGACTTCTCTATTCCTCCTCCACTCTTGTAGACTTTACGAGCACAGCTTATGAGCCTGTTACTCCTTTTAATAAACTACAGGAGGGAAAGGGTCTTTTACAAAAAACGTTTGAAAACAGGGCCCATCATTAAGAGTAGCTGACGTGGGAAAAACCCGACCGTATGATTATTAGTAGCAGACCAGATTGATTGAAAGCGCTGTGCCGATTATACTTTCCTTGCCACACAACTCAGAAAACATTGAACTCGTTTTGGTCTTGACCCGGGTAAGTATTCTCAAACGGCTTAGACTCCTACAAACTACCTATTCTACCTTCAACTTTCTGATTATGCTTAACCGACTTGTGCGTTGTTTGCTTTTCATAATCTTAGGGCAATTCCACTCTTACTTTACCGCTCTTGCAGCCCACTTTCCCTTCTTCCACTTTGACAGGTTCTCCACATAACAAAGTTGCTGGTTACTCAACTAAGACAGCTCGAACATTTACTTTCTTCATCGTTTGCAGCTGACTTTCTCACTACTTCTATGGTAGATTACAACTAAGGTTAAGTTCAAAAAGGAATAGCTATGTGCTCGGTAATGAAGAATACATGAAAGGAAATTAGTATCATTCCTTTTTCTATAACAGGCTTCCAGTACCTTCAGCTCCTTGCCAAACATTCATGGAATCTCTCTTGCGCCGTAAAGCATTAACCTAGCTGTGTTTAACTCGCAAACTAGCATAAACTATGGACTCAACTGTCTGCTTCATCATTAATTGATTCTTTCGAGACCCTCGATATAAGGTAATCTTACCTCAATCTATACAAAAGACAGCTTCCCTTTCTTTTGTCATCTTACCGGCTTGGCTTGGCAACAAATGATTCTTCAACTTCAACAATGAAGTGCAATTCTGACTTGCAAGGTCACTTCCCACTCGTTCGCGCGATGATTCATAGTCTCAGTGGAATCCATCATTTGAATTGGTCCTTTCATTCGGACTCTCCCCGGGCTATTAGCCTTAAACTCCCAACTTGGATTCTTAGACTCTTATTACTCAGACTTCTCTATTCCTCCTCCACTCTTGTAGACTTTACGAGCACAGCTTATGAGCCTGTTACTCCTTTTAATAAACTAATTCTTACAGGAGGGAAGCGAAACCTTAACCATACTTTTCTCTGGAACAAGGCTTTGTGCGCTGATCAATCCAGCTACTCCAGTGATCTACTTTCCTCTAGTTACCCGCTTCTCTATAGTTATATGCTTTTAGTTACCTTCGTTAGGTGGATGAGTGACCTTAGAGCACATGGGTTGGGATTTCTAAGTAGTAGGGATGGTGGAGTGGTGCTCAATTCTTCAATAAAAAAAGGCAATTGGCAAGGTAAGGTGTCGACGAGAGAGAGAATCCGTGGCAGAAAAAGAGATTCAGCTGTATCCCTTCACCAGTGGGAGAATCATTAGAGTGACCCGCGCCCCTATTAGATATATTGGTTACCGTGCACTCCAAACTCAAAAGTGAGAATGAAACAACCCCCCTAGTGTAGTGCTATCAAATAGAAAAGTTGGAATTCAGCTGCTCCCTTTCCTTCCCTTTATCCGAGTCAACTAGGAAAACGGAAAACCGGACTTGATAACAGCTTACTTCGACACCGCTGCTTCATCTTCCCCTACTTAAGGTCCTGATCCCGATCTCGACTCTCTACTTGAAGACACAAACAAGGCAGGAATCCTTCTTTCTTGCGGGCAGGTCAACTCTCAACTCCCTTCCCGTAAGCACCGACCGAGTCAAGTGAAATAGTCAAACCAGTAATTCAACTTGCTTGCGCATAAGGCAGAGCATCTAATAGCAGGTGGGAGAAGCTCCGATTTTAGCACATAAACCGGATTTTCTCTTAGTGCTAAAAAGCCGTATCATCAGATTTGAGTCATGAAGCAGAACTCCCGAAAACACAACTTGCGAGCACATAGAATCAAGTCAAGTGTCGCGAACAGAAAGAGACAAATATGTTGCTGCTGTCTTGCACCTAAGCATTCTTAATTCCATTGAAATAGGATTCTCGTCGCCATTTCTTTGATACTGCTGCCTCTTTGGTCGCTAACACCCGGATGAAACTCTAACGGAAATAGGACATTCTGCTACTGATGATCCAAAGCCAACCTTCTTATCTTAGCGCCAACCCCAGCCCTGATCTTAGCATCGTTGCTTCCTCACGCCTTTCTTTATACTCTACTGCTTACTTTCACACTTCTTCAAACTTTCTACTTTACTCTTCGTGAAGGAGAGTTCGGGGAATCATAAAGTACTGTCTTTGTGGGAAAGATCTTCAGCAGTATCAACTGGATTAGAAAGCTGTTCGCAACTACTATGAGAGTTTAGGTCGGCAAAGGAACAGACACAGGGTTTCAAGTAGAAAGGAATCTCCGCAGCCCGGCCCGCTCACTAAGCTTCATCGCCCAGTGGTTAATCTTATAAGGCTATTCAGGTAGTTGAGGTCGGGTCCAATAAAGGAGTACTATGTGAAGCAAGGTTAAGTGGTCAAGTAGATAGGATGTGATTGGCATACTGAGAACAGTAAGGCGAGGAGAGTTATCAAGTCAGAGTGATTTCTTCGTCGGCGCCATAAGTCAATGTGTTCGGTCAAACTAAGGATTCTTTAACAGCGGATGAACCTTATACCCTTGAATTGAAGAATTGAGAGCCGAGGGTGAGTGACTTATTCCATCATATCCCTAGCTCATTAACCTCTTCATTAGGATTCAACTGGAATTCCATTCTCAATCTTCTATGAATATAGGATCAAAGTGGAGAAGAGAGCTCCAAGCAATTCTATCTATGACAACACTCTAGCACCGAACCTAGAGACCGACATTGGTGATGAGATGAAAGGGCGGAATCCTGTACCGGCTCTGCGACACCTATGACTAATGGCTCTGCTCTACCTATTACTGTTGGATAGGGCTCTATTACTGTTGGATAGGGCTCTGCTCTACCTATTACTGTTGGATAGGGCTCTGCTCTACCTATTACTGTTGGATAGGGCTCTGCTCTACCTATTACTGTTGGATAGGGCTCTGCTCTACCTATTACTGTTGGATAGGGCTCTGCTCTACCTATTACTGTTGGATAGGGCTCTGCTCTACCTATTACTGTTGGATAGGGCTCTGCTCTACCTATTACTGTTGGATAGGGCTCTGCTCTACCTATTACTGTTGGATAGGGCTCTGCTCTACCTATTACTGTTGGATAGGGCTCTGCTCTACCTATTACTGTTGGATAGGGCTCTGCTCTACCTATTACTGTTGGATAGGGCTCTGCTCTACCTATTACTGTTGGATAGGGCTCTGCTCTACCTATTACTGTTGGATAGGGCTCTGCTCTACCTATTACTGTTGGATAGGGCTCTGCTCTACCTATTACTGTTGGATAGGGCTCTGCTCTACCTATTACTGTTGGATAGGGCTTTCTGCTATACCAAACCGAACTCTAGTAGTAGGTTGTCTGATTCTAACCCGACCGAACCCTATAGACAATGCTAATAAAGAGCTTCTTTCAGTCGCCGAGTAAACTAAGAATTCAACCATCCTGTCCTGTCCGTAGCAAGTCCTGTTTTTACCGTGCGTAGCAAGTCCTGTTTTTACCGTGGAATACCTGTCTTTCATTTGCGTTAGTTTAGTTCTAGTTTTCAGCATTAGAAGGAGTTGTGAGCAAGGCCTGTCTCCTGGAGTTTCGAGTTGACCGGGCTGTAAGTGGTAGTATAGTTGAGATCGAAAAAAGAAAAGAATCAAGATCAAGGAAAGAAAGGCTTTTAAGCCATGTTAGTGAAGAATTAAGTGTTGGTGCCGACGCCGAGGGAAGATACTTGATATAAGCCTAATAAGGATCAAAAGATGGAGCAGTAGAATCTGCTGTGAAAAGATCATAAGCTTCAGATGGATTCTAAGATGATGGATAAGAAGGCCAGGCATGAAATCCAAATTAGGGCAGGAATCTCTTACCACCACCTCGCCTTGTACTCTCAATCTCAAAATCATAATTCATGGATTTTCTCTCAGTTGTGCACATGTGGTGTATAAATATGAGTCAATAGCACTGCTTGGCTTGTTCGTTCTTCTTATATGAGTCAATAGCACTGCTTGTTCTTCTTTCGACTGTTCCATGAGATTCAACCATAGCTTAAGAGAGAATTGACCCTGAACTTGATACCGCACGCAAAGCTTATGAGTCTGATCCTTCTCTTTAGTTTCTTCCCCTGCTGATGCTTCAAAGCGAGAATCCTCTTCTTTTCTTCCCTTAACCGCAGAGTCGGCCTTAACTGCTTCCAATCTTGGATACAAAACTCTCCTTCCCGCGGAAGATCTTCTTGCTGTAAATCAAATCATTAAATGAATCCATCTTTCACGCATCCTAATAGAAATAATGAATTGACACACTCCTAAACTTGATGAATCGACAACAGAATCACCTGAACTTGCCTTTCGAACAGAAGAATGAAAAAGCACGGCACGGCGGCCTTCTCTTCTGATCCTGAGAAATCTTCTGCTGATTCTGGGCACTGCTTCTTAATGCGATAACACTGATTGACTTTGGTATCCTGTCCTGGCAAAGCAACCCTTCTGATCACTTGCACTTGAGACCCTCTCCTGCCTTACTTTATACTGAATTAGGCGGATACCATGGAGGTTACTTTACGGGCGAAGGAGTGTCCTGTTACTCCAATTCCATATGTTGCTCTTTCTCCTGCTTGAAGAACACCGGATTGATAGTTTGGTTTGATGCTTTCACACTTGATTCTCTCGTCGCCTTATGGATTCCTCAAATATAGACTTGTTATTGTCGAACAGGAACAGGCTATTATTTCAGTTTCTTTGAATAGCCTATGATTCTTATTACCGCTACGTGGGTCTATGTCTATGTTATGTCTATACCCAACACCCTTGTTTGCTTCTGGTGATCCATCCGTAGCTGTAGCTTCTTTTCTTCCCTAAAGAAAGCTTGATCTGTTATTGATTTCAATTGAGTGATACCCAGACTCTGAGCCTAACCACCAACAAAGGAACCGTGTTTCTGTCCTAATGAAGTTAAGTTTGATGTTAGCCCATAGTACTTGTTTCATCCCGAGTTTGTGTTGTCGACGAAATGCAATGTAAAGAGAAGACGGAATTCGAAACTGCTGGGGTAAAGTCTCAAGTAAGGGTAGGGTTAAGGGGACAGTAATAAGGAATTTCATAACTACGTTTCAGGTCCCTTATAATAATTGCTAGCACAAGGCCTATTATTATTCAACTCGTGTGATTCTTGTAGTTGCTTTCACTTATGAACATTCTTTTGACCTTTTTCTGGTCGTAGAAAGAATAAGCTTAAGAGTGTTGTTGACGAGAATAGCTTGGAAAGCTGTGTGCCTATTTATGTCAGGTAAACCAGGATAGCACACTCCAAAGCTACCCGGAGACAAAGATTCCATTAATTCTGTAGCGAATAGTTGAGTTAGCCATTGCGGAAGGGAACCTACAAGCGCTCTGTTCTCAAGGGCAGGTCAACTGCAAGTAGCTGGACGAACATTATTGGAAATTTACCTAAAAACGGAACTGTCAACTACTATCCCTGACCCTGACCCTGAAGCCACTAAGTCTGATCCTGCTTGTGGAATTTCCACTCTCTTCCCGATAGCGCCGAGTCAAGCTGGAAAACCAGGAACTCCATTCTTTGAATCTATTGTTGCTGACACTTATTCGAATCCTTATTCTTCTCCAGCTCTAGCCTCTGATCCATTGCTCTAGCGGGACAAGAAGCTAATCCAGTTTTCTGAGGTATGTCAATGATTTATTTTCCATGAGCTACCTTGAACATAGGTGAAAGTGAGAAAAAAGTCCACTATTGGATTGGGGTTCCGCTTATTATTTATTGTTTCATGGTGCGTCATTAGCTTATGAGTGGGAGTTCGGACGTGAGCTTTCTTTGGAGGAGTCAGCTGTTAGCTTAATTAATTCAATGACATGATAGGTGTGCACTCAACAAGTGACGGGGCAATAAGATAGTACGCGGCAATAATCTAGGGCAAGAATCCAGTCATTATATTAGCGTTCGTAGGGCAGAATAGAGTCAGCAGTCCGTGTGTGTTATTACTTTTGTCTATATAGAGCTCGATAGATTCAATAAGGTAAGGAAGGCGCTAGATTCAATAAAGTCAGGAAGGCGGGCGCTAAACAATACTCCTGCAATTCTGACTTTGGAACTGGATTCTTATTAGTAGTAGTCACAGCCTAATCGGTCCTCGTTTTTGATTCTAGTTATACAAAGCTTGTCTATCCGGTGCTTGTTGAATGCAACCCGGCAGTCAAAGAAATAGAGACAGGAGAATGAGACCAGTAGTCGGGAAGGACAGAGTGCAAGAAGCCTTATTATAGGACTAGTAAAGGGAGACAAACCTACAAGTTCAGAGACCTAATGTTACGCGGCCAGTAGATATGTGTTTAAAGAAACATGGTTGCAAGAATATGGCTAGCGAGCTTAGTTCCAATGGTATTAGCTGTGGATTGCCAGTTTTGAGGTTGGTAATGAGAAGCCCCAGTTTCCAGTGCAAGTATCGTTAGCATTACGGAAAGTCAGATCCACTCCCCATAGCAGTAAGGGTTACGCCCAGTAGGCAAAGAAATAGAGGTGAAACATAGAGTCAAAGAGGTAATAGAGATCTGTATAATTTAGATATGGATATCCGAATTCCAGAAAAGAGGGATGCGCCCCACCCCATCGAGAGACTTCTTCTTATGTGTAATAGCATTGATATACTTATTCTTATACAATAGCTCTTAGTAGTGAAGAACTAGAGAAAGGAGAGGCAGGCTAACAGCAAGGAGGGGCATACCTAAACAAACGAGCCAGGTGATCGGTCATTAGTAGAAGAATTCTGAGTGAAATAAAGAATACAAAGAGTCGTACAGAGAATAGGAGAAAGGAAGGACAGCTTTGATCAAGTTGGGGCGGAGTTCCCTCTATTAGCGTATTGTGTAAGCCTATAGCCTTGCTAGCAGTGGTGCAATCCCTTGTTACAGACCTCGGGTTTGGGAGTGGTTAGTTGAATGTTTTCGGGTAAGATTCGATTCTGACTCGGGGGGTTGTGCACTAGTCTATTCCGTCGGGGGAGGAGAAAAGTCATTTATATTCGTTTTGTTCTGACTTTAAGGCAAAAGTATGGTTTATCTGTTTATTCTTTCCATCAGTGGTTTCATCCTACCTATTTGTCATTTCATTCTAACTATAGTGATACCCGCCTTGCCCGTACTAGTGAAGGTATTGCTAGCTCTAGTATAGTAGTAAATAGAGTAACACTTCTCAGAGAGTCGTCAATAGAGTGGAATCACAATCAAAGACAGAAAGAGAAGACTTGAAGGCAGTAGTGATAGGCCGAGACAAAGGATAGTCAGAATATGAGAAAGCAAATATCCGTTTAAAAGAAAGAAGAGGAAGGCTCATAGGTGAAATAAAGAATGCTAGTGCTGAGTTTAAGGATCGGTAGACTGATCTGTGGAAGCAAGGATGCCAGGAAGGAGTTGGGCTTCTGCTTTTTGTTCTTTTGAATCGGTGTTGGATTCCCAGTAAGTAGCTTCATGCGGAGAAGTACCAGTTTTTCGCTATAGTCTTCTATCTCCGGGGTAGTACTCTGCTAGGTTGGGGCAAGAAAGAAGGAGTGGTTTTCGGACTTTTGCCATATTAGTATATAGTAACTTATTAGTACGGTATCTTTACTTTGAAGACAAGAGGGAGGTGAACCACAGTCCAGCGCTCTAAACTAGTCAATTCAGAATGAAAGAAGCAGATGCCAAGAATGAAGTACCAATGCATAGAATACGCGATGAAACTAAGAAGTCGGGAATTCACTCATTATTCTAAGTATGGGCTTGTGTCTGGTGCGGGGGAAGAAATTGACTCATTAGTGGAATAACGGCTAGGGAGTGTGCTCAGTCCGCAACTCCTTGGTTCAGTATGATTGCTGCCCTGGTTACTCCCTTCTTTCATTCGTGTATTTGCCCCTTTCATTCTTCCCTACAGGTCTGAATTTCCATTTCTCAAACGACTGTCTGTGTTGGTCGAGCTCTAAGGCGTATAATTGTAATAGGGAGTACTAATAGGGTCTATCATATCCAGTAAACCTACCATATTGCTTGTATCCATAGCGAAACTACCTCTCTTTGGACAGTGCCAATGCAATTCTCTTATAAGACATAGTAAGGTTCCTAAGTGCCAATGAGATTCTCTTATAAGACATAGTAAGGTTCCTAAGTGCCAATGAGATTCTTTCAGCGAGTCTGGCTTCCCTTCTGATGCACCCTTATCGATATTACTTGACTGCTTTAGGCTTAGTTCCAGCTCCTGTCACTCCAAACCTGACTTGTTTGTTTTCTTTCATATTGTACTGCTTACTTTCATTCCATAGTAGTCGCCGAGTTCATCGACCTAGGACAAAGGTAAGGGGCACCTGGTCTAATAAGAAATATGCTGACTCATGAGAATGATTTGACCCACAACACCAGCAAACTGAACAGAACCGAACGGAAAATCAAAGGAATTGAACCTACAACTGGAACTTTGGCTACTAGAAAGCTGGCTAACTACCCTTACCCTCTTGGGCTACTGATCCGGTTTTCCGTATGTCGATGCGAACTTCTATTCAGACTGTCCTATCTCTATGTCTCCCCGCCTCCCTGCGTAATAGGTCTTACTCAACTAGCTCTAAGACGGACTTTCTTCTCTGAAAGTTTATATTTCCATTAGTCAGCTGACTGTCCTTGCTTTGGTTCTATAGCTACTGAGCTCCTAATAGGGGAATCCCCAGCTGGGGTGGGTCGTCAGTAATCCTGGTAACCCGTAGTTTGAGGTTGAACCCGAGGACAGTGATACTAAAAGCAAGGGCCGCTTTCGCTGGTTGAGCTTAATCTACGAGCAAGGGAAAACTCATAGGTTAACCCCTTTATCTTACTATTACTATACTATTTCTTAGGCCAATACTATAGGGTGGTCAAAGTCAGGTAAATTCTGATCTGAAAAAGCGGACTTCCTATTCTCTTGTGTAACTCTGATTGGCACCCCCCGGCTTATACTACTTTGGATTCTTGTTCAGGGCCCCGCACGCCCAGATGCCTATGCTCTTTCGGATTCTTATTACCTCTATTCTTGATTTAAGTAAGGATATATTCTAGCTTTTGAAGTTCGAGAGTACTATTGGCTATTGGCTATGGAGAGATGGTTTTCATTGTGTGTTGGCGATGAAAGGTCTAGTTCGGGAAGGGGCGGACGGATTTGCTATGTTTTTCACAGGGGCTTAGTTCCCGCCCAAAAGCTTCATTGCAATAGTGGAATCCAATGTCAAGGTAGAGTGAATTGCTATGCTAGATGTCGGATGTCAAGAATAATAGTAATGTAAAGAATAATAGTACGTAGACGGGCGAAGGCGATCGATCCTAGAGTTTGTTTGTATTGTATGCCATACCTATCCTAGGGTTTCAATCAATGTTTCTTCAATCAATGTTTCAATCACCATACGGTCGGTTTCAATCAATAGGTTTGTGTTGCCCCGGAGAGTCCTTAGAGTGTTATTACTGGCTTCTGTCTTTTATCATGATAATACGGATGCACATACTAGGTTCGTTGGCAAAGAAATCAATCAAAAGATGGAGGGAGCCGTTGGTAAAGAAGGAGCTCATGTCGACTTTATAGCAATGGTAGGCGAGAAGGAGCACGTACTATATACTCTAAGGTTGGTTCCAGTATTACTATACTATAGGTTGGTTCGAGTGAAGTCAATTCGGATTTAGTGCCTAGATTCATATTCTATCTCATGTGTTTCTATGCTTATCGATTCTCTTATATTACATTGTTTCTATGCTCATCTATTCCATGTGTTTCTATGCTTATCTATTATCTTATATATTAAGAAAACCAAGATGTAGTATATTTGGTGCAAGCATTCATTTCTTTTCGCCTATCTCTATTATATCTTCTATTTTCTCACACTTTTGTATCTTTTTCTCTTTTTCTCTTCATTCTATATTTGTAGGGTAAATTCTAGTCGCATTCCTGTTAGCACTAATGGAGTTATGACTTTTGCCCCAGCTACTGAGACGGATCCTCACTTATGGTATAGGCGTTAGGGTGTGCAAGTATAGGCTTGAAATGGATTCTAAGCTCGAGTAGAGGTCTTCAATGATCTATTCCCATAAAACAGCACAGATGAGCTAACCTGACGCGACACCAATTACTTAAGTGCACTGGAATTGAGGAAAGACTTGGTAATGACTCAACTCAAGCCGCCGAACACAGCACTCGGGCATAACAATAAATAAATACAGGATTTTGGTTTTGTTATACTGATGACTGGACTGCTCCTTTACTTCATGCACTAGCCCCATTCTATAGGCTTTTGACTCCAACCTTACATACCCACTCGATTGCTATACCCGTATTCAGATTTGGTATTTCCTCTATCCGACCTCGTTACTTGCATTTGAAGTATTACTTTCCTTAATCCAGTCCCCTATTTATTACTCTCATTATCTCGCTACGACTTTGAAACTGTTTGCTACTAACCAGCTAAAAAAAAAAAAAAAAAAAAAAAAAAAAAAAAAAAAAAAAAAAAAAAAAAAAAAAAAAAAAAAAAAAAAAAAAAAAAAAAAAAAAAAAAAAAAAAAAAAAAAAAAAAAAAAAAAAAAAAAAAAAAAAAAAAAAAAAAAAAAAAAAAAAAAAAAAAAAAAAAAAAAAAAAAAAAAAAAAAAAAAAAAAAAAAAAAAAAAAAAAAAAAAAAAAAAAAAAAAAAAAAAAAAAAAAAAAAAAAAAAAAAAAAAAAAAAAAAAAAAAAAAAAAAAAAAAAAAAAAAAAAAAAAAAAAAAAAAAAAAAAAAAAAAAAAAAAAAAAAAAAAAAAAAAAAAAAAAAAAAAAAAAAAAAAAAAAAAAAAAAAAAAAAAAAAAAAAAAAAAAAAAAAAAAAAAAAAAAAAAAAAAAAAAAAAAAAAAAAAAAAAAAAAAAAAAAAAAAAAAAAAAAAAAAAAAAAAAAAAAAAAAAAAAAAAAAAAAAAAAAAAAAAAAAAAAAAAAAAAAAAAAAAAAAAAAAAAAAAAAAAAAAAAAAAAAAAAAAAAAAAAAAAAAAAAAAAAAAAAAAAAAAAAAAAAAAAAAAAAAAAAAAAAAAAAAAAAAAAAAAAAAAAAAAAAAAAAAAAAAAAAAAAAAAAAAAAAAAAAAAAAAAAAAAAAAAAAAAAAAAAAAAAAAAAAAAAAAAAAAAAAAAAAAAAAAAAAAAAAAAAAAAAAAAAAAAAAAAAAAAAAAAAAAAAAAAAAAAAAAAAAAAAAAAAAAAAAAAAAAAAAAAAAAAAAAAAAAAAAAAAAAAAAAAAAAAAAAAAAAAAAAAAAAAAAAAAAAAAAAAAAAAAAAAAAAAAAAAAAAAAAAAAAAAAAAAAAAAAAAAAAAAAAAAAAAAAAAAAAAAAAAAAAAAAAAAAAAAAAAAAAAAAAAAAAAAAAAAAAAAAAAAAAAAAAAAAAAAAAAAAAAAAAAAAAAAAAAAAAAAAAAAAAAAAAAAAAAAAAAAAAAAAAAAAAAAAAAAAAAAAAAAAAAAAAAAAAAAAAAAAAAAAAAAAAAAAAAAAAAAAAAAAAAAAAAAAAAAAAAAAAAAAAAAAAAAAAAAAAAAAAAAAAAAAAAAAAAAAAAAAAAAAAAAAAAAAAAAAAAAAAAAAAAAAAAAAAAAAAAAAAAAAAAAAAAAAAAAAAAAAAAAAAAAAAAAAAAAAAAAAAAAAAAAAAAAAAAAAAAAAAAAAAAAAAAAAAAAAAAAAAAAAAAAAAAAAAAAAAAAAAAAAAAAAAAAAAAAAAAAAAAAAAAAAAAAAAAAAAAAAAAAAAAAAAAAAAAAAAAAAAAAAAAAAAAAAAAAAAAAAAAAAAAAAAAAAAAAAAAAAAAAAAAAAAAAAAAAAAAAAAAAAAAAAAAAAAAAAAAAAAAAAAAAAAAAAAAAAAAAAAAAAAAAAAAAAAAAAAAAAAAAAAAAAAAAAAAAAAAAAAAAAAAAAAAAAAAAAAAAAAAAAAAAAAAAAAAAAAAAAAAAAAAAAAAAAAAAAAAGCTCCTATAGTAATGAGTTGGCTTCTGATCCCTTGCCCAAGGGGGGTACAGATTGATTCCATTGTTTGACTAACTTTTCTTGAGTCTAACTATATGGAATGGACGCTATTGCCCTATTCTAAATAGAAGTAAGTAAGACAACATCCTTGAATAAGAAACAGTAAAGACAGCCTTAAGGTCGGTAATGGCAGATTTGCTCTCTGGCTAAAGAAGAAAAGTGAGAGTCGGATTCCTCCTCGACAGTTTCAGTATAATGGATCGAGTTGCTTCGTTGTATTCTAAGAAGTACTTTAGGTCTTCTACTTCTAAGTTAATTCCCTGTTTCTTGTTTCATTATCGTCAGTGCTAGTATCAGGTTTAGACAAAAGAGGAGTAGGCTAACGGGCGAGATACATATTTGACTTAAGAGCAAAAGGCAGGAGAGGTAGACTCGATCTAAGAAGCTAGGACCGTGCTCCAGTGGTAAAGAAAGAAGGGAGCTATAGCCTGAAAGTGATAAGTTGACTAATGATATAAGGTAGTTACATGCCAATAGAGGTATATAAGGTAGTTACATGCCAGTCAGAGGTAAAGGCATGATAGTCAGATTGGGCTCATTGTAGGAAAGGCAGACTGCAACATACATTGGTATTGAGTTGATAGATATCAGGGGCACAAGAAAGGATCCGATGCTGTGTTTCAAGAAAAAAGGTAAGGTGAAATAGGGAGTGCAAATCCGTGGTTAAAGTAAAGAGTCAAAGGCGGGAAAGTCGGACTCGAATCAAGGGGCATTGGCTTTGAAGACACGATAGATGCCAGTAAAGTCAGTCTTTGTTTAGAGCTAAGGTCTATAGCCGTGTTAGCGGTCAGTTAAAGCCCTGTTAACAGTGTTTTCATTTAATCCGTAGAGGTCTAAAAAAAAAAAAAAAAAAAAAAAAAAAAAAAAAAAAAAAAAAAAAAAAAAAAAAAAAAAAAAAAAAAAAAAAAAAAAAAAAAAAAAAAAAAAAAAAAAAAAAAAAAAAAAAAAAAAAAAAAAAAAAAAAAAAAAAAAAAAAAAAAAAAAAAAAAAAAAAAAAAAAAAAAAAAAAAAAAAAAAAAAAAAAAAAAAAAAAAAAAAAAAAAAAAAAAAAAAAAAAAAAAAAAAAAAAAAAAAAAAAAAAAAAAAAAAAAAAAAAAAAAAAAAAAAAAAAAAAAAAAAAAAAAAAAAAAAAAAAAAAAAAAAAAAAAAAAAAAAAAAAAAAAAAAAAAAAAAAAAAAAAAAAAAAAAAAAAAAAAAAAAAAAAAAAAAAAAAAAAAAAAAAAAAAAAAAAAAAAAAAAAAAAAAAAAAAAAAAAAAAAAAAAAAAAAAAAAAAAAAAAAAAAAAAAAAAAAAAAAAAAAAAAAAAAAAAAAAAAAAAAAAAAAAAAAAAAAAAAAAAAAAAAAAAAAAAAAAAAAAAAAAAAAAAAAAAAAAAAAAAAAAAAAAAAAAAAAAAAAAAAAAAAAAAAAAAAAAAAAAAAAAAAAAAAAAAAAAAAAAAAAAAAAAAAAAAAAAAAAAAAAAAAAAAAAAAAAAAAAAAAAAAAAAAAAAAAAAAAAAAAAAAAAAAAAAAAAAAAAAAAAAAAAAAAAAAAAAAAAAAAAAAAAAAAAAAAAAAAAAAAAAAAAAAAAAAAAAAAAAAAAAAAAAAAAAAAAAAAAAAAAAAAAAAAAAAAAAAAAAAAAAAAAAAAAAAAAAAAAAAAAAAAAAAAAAAAAAAAAAAAAAAAAAAAAAAAAAAAAAAAAAAAAAAAAAAAAAAAAAAAAAAAAAAAAAAAAAAAAAAAAAAAAAAAAAAAAAAAAAAAAAAAAAAAAAAAAAAAAAAAAAAAAAAAAAAAAAAAAAAAAAAAAAAAAAAAAAAAAAAAAAAAAAAAAAAAAAAAAAAAAAAAAAAAAAAAAAAAAAAAAAAAAAAAAAAAAAAAAAAAAAAAAAAAAAAAAAAAAAAAAAAAAAAAAAAAAAAAAAAAAAAAAAAAAAAAAAAAAAAAAAAAAAAAAAAAAAAAAAAAAAAAAAAAAAAAAAAAAAAAAAAAAAAAAAAAAAAAAAAAAAAAAAAAAAAAAAAAAAAAAAAAAAAAAAAAAAAAAAAAAAAAAAAAAAAAAAAAAAAAAAAAAAAAAAAAAAAAAAAAAAAAAAAAAAAAAAAAAAAAAAAAAAAAAAAAAAAAAAAAAAAAAAAAAAAAAAAAAAAAAAAAAAAAAAAAAAAAAAAAAAAAAAAAAAAAAAAAAAAAAAAAAAAAAAAAAAAAAAAAAAAAAAAAAAAAAAAAAAAAAAAAAAAAAAAAAAAAAAAAAAAAAAAAAAAAAAAAAAAAAAAAAAAAAAAAAAAAAAAAAAAAAAAAAAAAAAAAAAAAAAAAAAAAAAAAAAAAAAAAAAAAAAAAAAAAAAAAAAAAAAAAAAAAAAAAAAAACGTTTTTTCCTTCTACTGAAAACTGCGAGTCTTATGCTCTGTATGCGCTATATCCATATCCCTCGCTCTCTATGGCTTATAGCTCGTATCCGGACCGTAGACAGGTCTTATTATTCTGCTGGGGATTCAGTAATTCTTCTAGTAGTAGCTGCTTGCCGAGTAAAGGGTCTATGCCCGGGACTAGCCTTAAAGCAAGGATAGTAAGAATCATATGAAGCAATGTCAGTTTGCAAAAATCGAATAGGAATCGAGGAATTTCACTCATTAGGAACCATATGAAACTAACCACGACTACTCTGATTCTTGGCCTAAGCATCATCTCCCCCAATTACTATGCTCGAGTTGTTTTCTCTTGATTTCCACCTGCATTCCCATACTATACTGAGTTGGATTCTCCCCTGTCTGCCGGGGTTTCCCATCATTCTTAGACTAATGAGCAGTTTTCCTTACGCCTGCGTTGTTGCGTTATCATTCTCCCTGGTGTGTTCCGGGGTCTATTCCGTAAAACGACTTAGTTCAATCCTGTCTGTCTTTTCATTCTACTGCCCGAGTGTTAGCCCGACCACTACTTACTTCTTTTCATTCATAAATAGCTTGTTACGTTATCTTATATTCAAATGTGTTTTCTCGTAGTATATTTGATAGTTGTTTTCTCTTGATTTCTTAGGGGCCCAAAACTTGATATGTTTTTCTGTTTTCTACATGTTTTTCTCTTTTCCATTTTCTATATGGTTGTTCCGGTGCACCACCGACCGAGGAGCCCTAGCCCCGATAGCACAGAATGAGTTGTCACATACTGGGAAAGACGCTGTGAATGGCTGCTCTAGGTTTGGTTTCTTTTTGTCTCGGGTGTATTGCATGTAGCCAATAGATGTGTTGACGAGCGAGGAGAGGAAATCAATCAATAGGGGAGGGAGGAAATCAATCAATGTTAATAACGTCTACGACTTACAAAGCTAGAGAACTACCGCTGACAAGGCTGATATCACTAATCAAAAGAATCAGAACATTGGCAAGGAATTCTACTAGCGACCTAACATTATTTAGCTACTGGTCTCGAAGCTGCCCTTCCCGACTATATGGTTGAGTTTGAGAATTTACTCTTGCATTCACCAAGCCACCACTTGACCAGTCTCAGTGGGAGTCATTCCATCCTTTGTTGTAGTACTTAGATCCCCCGCTTTGAGTTAAAGCCCAGTTAGCGCTAGTTGAAGCCCAGTTAGCGGTAGGCTTTCAGCACCTTATTGTATATTCCTTTTTCATTCTTATAAGACAGCGCAGTATTCTTTCACAAATGATAAGTCAAGATCCGTATCAGTAGCTACAGAACCAAGGTCAAAGGATTTGCAGAATTAGATAAAGCAAAGTGAGGGTTAGATAGAATATAGTAAAGCCAGATAGTGTATGTCAGTAATCCAGAATAGTTGCTGGGGGACAGTAAGCCTGCGAGCAGGGAAGGGAATACTAAAACTATCAATGCGGAATTCCACCAAGGAGCGGAAAGCCTTAACTGGAACTAAAAGAGAGAAGGGCCTAGTGGGGTCCTCTCGAGAGTAAGGCTTAGATCCCTCCTTAGAGCGCCTAGGTTATGAAAATGAAAGAAATGAAGCAACAACTCATATGTTTTAGTGTCATTCTGAGTTTACGTAGGCAGTACAGATCTGATTCTTTAAGATGAGAAAGAGGCCTTACTAGGCACAGTCTACTGAATACTTCGAGTTCTTTTTTGTGTATTAAGATAATTTCCTGTCTTCGCAGCTGCTTCTTCTCCTTATGCTTTAACAGGATACAGCATCCAGTTTGTTCTTCCACCACGGATATATAGCTACAGATATGGTTGATTCTTACAACCCCCCGCGCGGATATTGCTTTCTCGGCCCTCGGCTACAGTACTTGTTTGTTCTTCCACCTCTCTTATTGATTACTTTACGAGCTTTCTCCCCTATTTTGCTTAGCTTTAGGGTTCAGCTAACTATCCCCCTGACTTTAATGTCATCCTATATCATCCGAGGATAGGTGTCACTCAAATAAGGAGTGCGAGATAGGCGGTTGGCGAGAGCTAGGTCAACTCTGACTTTTGAGGTCCCCTCTGACTTTCCTACTTTTTAGTTGGATTCTGACTTAAAGGAAAGATAACTCACTAGGGTAGGGGGGAAGGACGAAAACAGGATCTGGTATATAAGATCTGGATACTTCTCTTCTATTCGAGCAGGACTTGCAACTGTATACTTTGGTGGATACCTGGCTCATCTAACTCAGGCTACAGCCAAGCTTAGGGCGCAAAGGAAAAACCCATAATGGAACCTGAACCCC
Organism: Musa balbisiana; assembly: GCA_004837865.1. Taxonomy (NCBI): domain Eukaryota; kingdom Viridiplantae; phylum Streptophyta; class Magnoliopsida; order Zingiberales; family Musaceae; genus Musa; species Musa balbisiana. Next base: position 106,448 of record PYDT01000090.1, read on the forward strand.
CGGCTTATGATCCATTTCCTACTCCTTACATATATACAAGTTTTGCTTCAACTCGAACCTCCATACTCTTCTTCTTTCTCCAACTCCGCCAAGCAGACAAGAGGATTTAGCTAGGTCAGATAGGAGCAGGTAACACTTCGTTTATTAGTAGTTTGAGTGTTATTCCTATAGAAACAGAAGTCACAGAATCATTAGCTCTCTCCGTATTATAGAAAGAAAAGAAGTAACTCACCCAACAAGTGCTCTTCTCTTAATCAACCTAGGGCTATTAGATGCAAGTAAGAATGAGACTCGTTAGTATACGCTTGTGCCGTTGCTTGGCGAAGATGATCTCCGTCAGTGAAGGGTTCAGCAGAAGCTAGAGCAGGTCCGGGCCCGTCCCCTGTTTCGGGAGAATTTACAATTTCCATTTATCTGCACGTAAGGAGTTAGCTGTGACGTAGCTTGTTGAATCAAATAACAAAATCAGAGTTTTTAGAGAAAAAGGAGTGGAAGCGGATTCCTATTCCTACTGATCACATAAGAAGTAAGCTTACGTGAGCCCAGCCCAGGTATAGAATCTCATTTGGTAAGAAACTGAGTTGAAGCACAAAGTTACGTTCTTGACCTTTCGAGTCGTGGAGAATGACCTTATGAAGCGCGGGTGAAAAAGTGCCCTTCCAGTCTTGTTCGGGCATAGGAGAGTACTGGCTTTGATGCGAGGTGTCCTGTCCAGAAACAGAATAGAATCATTAGTGGTGGGGGTGTAATAGAAGAAGGTCAGAGTATGGGTGTAATAGAAGATGTAACACTTCGGTAGTCCAGCCCTGAAGTTAATGGTTTGAGTTGAATCAGTTCTCATTTCTCAAGAAAGAATGAATTCAAGTTGTGGCGGTATGGAATTCGAATTAGGTACGATCTAGCGGATTCTCATAAGCCCAACTCACTGACACGCGCTACTTGCCTCGTTGCTTGGCCCCGGATTTCTTTCCCGCTGAATGAAAAGAAACTTTGGACCTTGAAATTGAAATCGCTCTTACGCTGCCATCGGAGTAATGTACGTCAGCCTTCTTGCCTTGACTTGGATTATTGCTTTCTTCAGCGATTAGTACTTTTGCCATAAGATGAGTTGAACAGAAAGAGGTCTGGAGACGCATAAAGGGGAGAAAGCCTTGCCTTAAATGAGAAATCCGTTGTGGAAGCCTAAACCTCGTTGCCGAGATCAGAAGCCAGTGGTTTTGAAAGTGGCTCTAAGTCTAAAATTGAGGATGCAGGCGAAAGCCCTTGTGCTTCTTGTTTTGTCGGTTCTTCATGTTGAGTTTGGGTTAATTAATGTTGCTTTCTTTTTATCCCCCGTAACAAACAAGCTTAGTAGAATTAAGCGCTAACGGAGTCTGTTGTGACTCGATCCATTGCTTGTTCAGTTAAGTTTTGTATCCGAGATCAGCAGTAGCTGTTCCTGTTTTCGGTTAATGTCTGAGTTGGGGTGTTGCTTGTGTCTTAAGGAAGAAAGTGTAGAGTTTCCCACGAGATAAGAGATTCTTCGACTGTTTGTTTTCCTCTGTGCAAGAAGACCTAGTACTAGAGGGGGGTTGCTTGTCGGACTCGCTACAGGCACCGAATTCATTCATATATCAATAGTGGATTTCTCTCTTTGTCTTTATTGTAGTGACTTGCTACGTTGCTTGGACCTTCCCGCTGAAAAGCAACTCTGTTAGTGCTTAAGAAGCCAGCCCTCGTATTAGTGGAACCCCTGTGTGAAGTGAAGTAATAAAACCCATGGAATTGACTACCGACGCTGTAGTACTGCCGCTCTTGGCGAGAAGCACTCAAACCTTACTTGAACTTAGGTCCCCGTTTCTTGCTAGATCATTCTTTGTCACTAATGCGCTAGCAATTATTATAAAGGCCCTTTAGTAACTAATGTAACGTATTAGGTAGTTGCTTGGCCAGTAGTTGTGCGGCAGTTCCTTTCTTCATCATAGCTTGGAAGCGAGGTGTGGAGCTAGTAAGTGGTCAAGAGCAAGTCAACAACCAAGGAATAAATAAAAGGATCAGATTCCAAAGAAAGGGAAGCAGTGTACTTACTTATATCTATTCTATACCTGTAGCCTAGGAGCTTGGCAACACTTCTAGCCTTTTTCTGATTATGGGCCTCATAACCTTGTTGTGGTCCAAAGTAGTCAACAGATTGTCCCGCTGGTAGTGGAACTGCCTAATTCCTATCCTTCCATTGGTACTGAACGAAAGCAAAGCCCACCTTAAAGCTAGCAAGAACGGAACGCAAAGCCTGCCTTGAAGCTTGCAAGAACCGAACTCAACACTAAATGAGCATATCGGGGCACTGTTATAGAGAAATGATTATTGACGTACTGTCTAGATTCTCATAGTTAGTGCATTGAATATCAGAGACATATTCTAGAATAACATAGTTGTAACCTAACTCCTAACTCTAAAGAACATTTTATGGAATATCAGAGACATAGAACTTTACCCCTAATAACATAGAGAATGTCGGCACCCCGAGAGTAGCTTTAAGGATTGAATCTAACGAAATGAGGAAATAACCGTGACTTGTTCTTGCGCCTAAGCTTGTTTGTTCCCTTGCTTGCTTACTTGTTCAATCATTTATTCTAGCTATCCACATATAGAAATAGGGTAACAACACTCTATCTACATATAGAAATAGGATAGCATCCTTACTTTCAGAGAAAACTCAGCTAACCACCCTTCCCCTATACGAGACTATAGTCAAAGTGCTTTAAGAACATGATCTGCGCATTATAAAAGAGATTAACCTAACAGAGCATAGCTAACATGAATGGAAATTGAACGGAACTACTGCGCATATATGGAATTGAAACGGAGTTCTCCCTTATAGCTTCGCCTAAGCTTGCTTGTACTCTCTTCTCTTATTGCCTTCTTTCGCCTAAGCTTGCCTTTGACTCTCTTATTGCTTTCTTCGCTGTTGCTTCTTGTTCGAAAGCTGTCTAAAGCCTTTATTCATTCCTTCAATCGCCAAGCGGAGTATAGACAAGTTGAACTCCTAACTAAGGTACCAGTGTACTAATTGCGGTAAGTTAGTATCAATGGAAATTCTCTCTTACCAGGTACTCCACAGGGTTTTGTTGAGGAGACAGCCCGTCAACTAATTGGGCTTCGAGATTGCTACTACGCGAAAAGATGGGGTCTTCCACTTCGGCGTGCCCCGTGATAGGGTGTTCCCCGTCTAACTCGAAGATTCCAGAGGCACATTGATACCGAAGGAGTCTTCGTAACCGGTATAGAGGCTATTCCGATTCAAAGCAAAGGACACTTACTAAGGGCCAAGTAACGGATAGAGTGGAAAGGGAACCATAAAGCTGTTAGGCTAATGGGGTAGTTGAATGCCCTGTTCCTGTTCTTGTTCGAGTGGAATCCGTTCTCCTATTATTAGGCAAGGGAAGCTATTCAAGGTGTTGGTTGGGGAAGAAACTCCATCATTAGCCAGAAGTATAGGAGCCATCAATTGCCAAGTCCTCCGGTTTGAGCGTAAGGAGCCTTGTTTGTTGTTTGTTGCCCCCTCGGCCTTTAGTTAGCTAGCCCTCTAAGTTATGAGTATAGGGCCTGAAAGAAAGGGTTTCTCCTTCCCGGACGCCAAGTCAACAACAGCCAAGCTTAGTATCATGTTGCGCGGAGGAGCGTGTTGCCCGGAATAACGAGTTCTTATGTCAGAATCAGGACTTGGTAATAACTCGTTGAAACCCCTATTTGTTGCGCGGCGTTATGTGTTCGGGAGCAAGAGCTGGATTAGTAGGTAGAGCTGTTATTTACTTTCCCTCGCCTCAAAGCAGTATCATCTGTGCTTGCTACTCAGGATAGTAATTCATTCTTTCCTCTTTACCACAACTCCTATATAAGTATTAATAGTCACTTCCAACTTAGCAATTCAATTCAGCAAGCTAGGGCGCCAGGCCAGAGGGAGGGAATAAATAAGCATAGGAAGTCTGCTTTCTTTGGTTACTTTCATTCTATATGTGGAACAAGCAAGGGCATAAAGTCCAAATGATGTTTTTAGGGTGCTGATGCCGATATTCCATTCTGTGGGGTCAGCATCAGCAGTCAAGCAGTTTCGTTAGGGAAAGCAAAAGGGTACTAGCACCCAAAGAGACTAGAATCAAATACTAAGCGCTTCAGAAGGAAGAATAGGTGTTGTTACTAGCATCGGAGAAGCACTTAGAGTTAGGCAACGCACGCGGCTTTTCTTTAGCAGAAGGGAGTCTTTATTGTCATTATTAGTAGTTATGTTCTAATATTCTTTTATATGTATGTCAATCATATGATTTTGATACTTGACTAAATACTGTCCAAACTGAGTAGCAAGAGAAGTATATTGTCACTACGAAAGTATGGCTTTTGAACCTTTGAACCAGTGGCTCGGAGTGTTTCGCTTCTCGCCAACATTCCGGTTTGATCCCCTGTAGTAGTGGACCAAGAATAGAGTAAGGAGTAAGGAGTGACATGACTTTACCCCAAATAGTTCTCATGTGTGCTGCATTATATATAAGAGACAACACTGCCCTACTACTCGGTTAATGCTTTACGAACAGGAAAGTTGAAATGAAAGTCAAACAAATAAGTTCAGGCACTTTGGGCTGTTATCTTGGCTTTGCTACTTAAGTAATAGGGGAGCTAACCTTAGCATTACTTTATATGTATTAGGCATTCGCATTCAGAATTCTTGATACGCTCCACTCCACTCTACTGAAGTTAAGGAATATGACTCTACTGAAGTTAAGGAATATAAGGATATGCTTAGCGTGCCACTAATGCGAAAACTCAACTCGCTAACTCCTTACTCCATTTGGATATTCCTTTCCCTTGTAGTTATTGGCGTGAAAGCCCCTTTCTTATATGGTCCAAGCATGAAAGTTCAGTAAAAGTGCCACTGTAGCTCAAAAGTCGAGTCTCTTTGTTTGCTTGTTCCCTATAGCTATGTAATAATAACTCCTTTGCTTCATACCACCCCGCCCCCTAACCTTACTACCGAGCGACTTCGTTCCTGGCCGTCACAGCCTGGATAAGGTTTCATTGCTTGCTTACGATCGGGTGGTAATCAAAATGTCGCGGAAGAACCTATTCTTGCTTTCGGGGGAGGAGGCTAGAAGTAACGAGAGTTGGCTAGAAGTAACGAGAGTTTGGGGACGAAGGACCTCCTTATCTTTACTGCTTTCTTTCTGTCAGTGAAGCAAGAGCATCAACCAAAGTGGGCCTCAGTCCGCGCTTCCTTATAAAGAATGGAACAGCCCACAAAGAAATACAAGATTCTTTACTTACCTCGCTATTAAGAAAGAAGGAGTCGTAGATTGCTTTTCCAAAAGAAGAAAGAGGATCCGTGCTGAACTCTTAAGGAAGGGTAGCATTACTTTTGTTGTACTCGCCTACTACGATCAACCGAACTTGTCTATCAACCACCGATTAACTTGTCTAATAAATCACATCATCAATCAAAATGCTTCTATTTCTATGGCTTGCTTGCTTCCTTCGATTGTCGAGCTCCAGTCAAATGGGCATAATCATTATTATGGATAACCCGCATGGACCAATGGAGTAGCAAATGAGATTATTGAGTCTCTCCAGGAAGGGCAGAGGATGTCATAATCTTGAGTAAGGCCCACACAGGTCCTATCTCGTATTAGGTAGGAAACTTCTTAACTCCAATCAGCCTTCACAGAAATAGGAAAGTTGGATGGAGTATGGCAAATCAAGCAAATATGGGAGAGACACATAATCTTTTCTTTTTTCCCCCAGGGATTCAAAACACTGCTTTGCTTACTGCTTTTTATAAGAATCGGCATTTATCGTATTGAAACACAATCTCTTCAAGGAATTCAAATACTCGATTTGAAAGACCACTCTGTCTTTCGCAACGCCTTTACTGCCCTGAGAGCTCACTAACTGCACACTACAAAGCTTAGTAGCATCATTGTTTGTACTTGCACTGTTGCTTGTTCCATTGTTTGTTGATGCAAGCCGTGACTTGTGCCTTCTTCACTCAACTACTATGAAATGAGAGAGTGTTTCTGATTGGTTGCCCCAGGTCCCCGAGAGTATGGATGACTAAGATTCAAAAGCTGCGCGACGGTGAGAGCGCCAGTATAGTTGCTAAAAAAGCCGCTCTTAGCTATAAGTGTGGATCAAATGTGGTTCTTGTTCTTTCTCTGATCTTTCGGAGTCGACCCTTTCCCCGCGATAAGAGCACGACCTAGCTTTCTTTGCTGCATCGGGATAGTTGTAGCCCAACTTGCCTTGCTTATTTAGATATTGATTAAGGGAGAACAATGATAGAGTTGACCTCGCCTAGCGACATCGATCCCTTGTCTCTTCAAAGGGGTTGGAACTAGTGGTATACTCAGGCTAGCAAAGAGGACAACCGAACCAAACCAAGATATTAGGAAGAGGTTAAGGTCTCGGTTCTGTATAGATGTAAATATTCTATTCTATATCAATAGATGTAAATATTCTATTCTCTATCAATATTCTATTATCTAACTATTGGAGGGTGATGTCAAGCTTTAGTTAGCAATTTGGAAGATGGGTTCGGTTCGTTCATAAGCTTCAATGAGGTTTGATCTTTTCCGCTTGAGTTTGCTGGTGAAATAAAAGAAAGAAAGCCAGACAGACTCCATTTATTATTAGAGTAAGTCACTTCAGGCTTGGGTCACAAGCTAAGGCACATCGGGCTTCATATCCTATCAAATGGGTGCTTTGCTTCCACCTTATTCTTGCTGCAGTAGCTGGTCTCACGTTTCGTTTCCGCATTACAAATACGCAGGATTGTGTGACGCGCAAACAAATGCAATAAGGCCGCCCTGCCCTGTTTGAAGATATGACTATTGCGCGCTTACTCGAATCCGAAAAACGAGCATCAAAACGCACATAGGCTAGCGTGAGCGGTAAGGATAGAAAGAAAAAGCATCAGCTAGCCCCACGACAACTAGAGCTACAGCGGACGCTCAAAACTATAGAATGTTGGCTATCTCAAAACGTCGAGGTGATGGCTTTAGGTACGAATCTCTTACATAGTTGGATAGATATAGGAAAAGCGGGAGGGCTGCTCTTCTCCTCTTATAGCAACCATCTGATAGAATATCTCTGGCTACCATCTTAATCTCAGGCTCATCCACTTCAAAGGAAACTCAGACTTCTTTTCTCTATCAGCTCAGGACAGGTATAGAAATCTGTGACCTAACAGCATCTTTTGTTGGCGAGGGGGGGAGCACCACGCGAAAGAAGTCAACTAGTGAGTGACAAGAAAGAAGTCAACATAATCTCAGTGATAAAGTAGTCTGCTGCAAGCGAGGAAAGGAAAGAAAGAATATGACTCCTTAGCTACAAGGCCTTAGCAACCTATCCCTTATTACCAATATTCTGCATTTCCGTAGGGGTTTCATATCTATCTAGCATTTCGATTTCCTGCCGATCTAGCCTACCCATTACGAGATTCAATCGCATATGCCCTGTCAAAGGTTCTTCCACTGTCAAGGGTTCTTACCCAGCTAAAGACGCTTACAGTACTTTCTTTCTGTTCACCTAGTGCTTGGTTCATCCCGAGTTTCAGTTGCAAGAGGATCATTTGCCAACAACAAGAACAGGCTCCTCTTAGGCAACATCTACAGTACCTTAGGCTACAACATCTCCAGCACCCGACACAACACACACCAAAAAACAGGACTCGTTCTTACCGGACAGGTGATCTATAGGCGCCATCCCAAGTTGCAATCAGAGAGAGAATCTTCAGTGCCAAAGTCAACTGCTAGCATAGTTTCAAGATCATAAGCCGCCGATAAACAAAGGAAGGGTGGTTCAATCTTTTCAATAAAATGCAGAAAATAGAGAAACTACTTCCATTTCCCGTATACACACCCTGTAGACACTTAGTATGAAAAAAGCCATATCAATTCATTCTATCTTTCTATAGGATTACATTTATGATTCAACTCGGGGTTAAGATAAGATTGATGAAAACGAGTCCTGTGTTAGAGGGTGAAAGAGTACGGAGTTGCAATTATTTATTATGGCCTGCTTCTAATGTACCTGCTTCTATGCTTCTGAGGGTGAGTCGGCTTCTTCTCTTGTAAAACTATTGTTATAAAAGATGAAATGAAAGCCACCCCACCTTATTCTTTACCAGAACCAGAACTAGACTATACTCGCCCTCAAAGGGACTCAGGAGATTTCACTGCTACGGCAACGACTGTATTAGTTGACAGAAGAAGTATCTGGGTGCCAGGAAAGCAGTCCGCAGTGAGAGTTTCGGTTGGCAAGGAAAGAATTCAGTGGTTGCCAGTTGCCATAGGTAAGTAGATAAGTAGAATGAAGTTAGCAGAGAGGAGTGGAAGGTAGTTTTATCAGTAGTTGTAGCCAGAGTCAGAGTGCAATTCCTTGTGGACTCATTCACCAATTCACGAGAAAAAAGGCTGTGACCCAAAAGTGACTACTAACGGACCGGAAAAGGAATGAAAAGTTCCCGGAACTCCCTGCCGCGTCACACGAAAAAAGGAACTGAGGAAGGACTCGGTCATGACTCAGTTCCCTGCCGCGCAACATTAGTAGTTGCTTGGCCGTTATAACATACTATTGTTGCTGCCGCGCAACGGCGTAGCCGTTGCTTGTCTATCCGTGACTTGGCCCCGGCTTTTTTGAACGCACCCTGATTTTACCTAATAGACCGAGAAAAATCACTTCTTTTTTGACGAAACCCGGGTTTTTTGGTTGCAAAGTGATTTTCGCTAATAGATGACCGGATTGGAATTCCAATTTCACGTTTCCCCGGGAAAAAACAACGCATTTCCAGGAGTCGCTTGTACCTTTCACTACTTAGTTTCATTCTGAGTCCACTTAGGTTCATTCTCACTGTCCATCCTTTCCGGCTTTGACTCTAGCACTCCATTCTATGCCTTAGCAGCTCCATTCCGAGTCTACCCAGCTTCAGTCCGATACCTAGCATAGTGGCCAGGAGCATCAGCCTGTAACTCACTAGCTCCATTCTGAAACACCTAAGCATCAGCCTGCAACTCACCCGTCTCAGTCTGCCCAGCACTGGTTTTAGTCTGGAACTGCCTAGCTCCATTCTCAGATTGCCTAGCTTAATTCTTCGCCCTTATAGGCACCTCTCGCTCCCACTCTCCACCTGGCTAGCTGCATTCTCATACATACAGGTTTCGGTCTGAGGAGCACCAGTCGCAGGCTTGCTAGCAGTGGTTTGGGTCTGAGTCTCCCGAGCAGCAGGCTTAGCAGAGACACCGCATCAGTCCGGTCGGTAGTAGTTGTAGCCTTAGTAGCAGTGGTTGCGTCCTTGAGCTCCCTTGGGTAATTCCGAGTAGAACGGGTTATAGCCCGTAACTACCTGGTTTCGTTCTATAACTACCTTGTTTCAGGCTTGGAATGCAGTGTTTCAGGCTGTATCCCTTGTTTGGTTCTTTCACTCCTCAGCTTCAGTCTATCCCTTAGCAGCATCAGTACCAACTCCCCAGCAGTAGTCTTAGCAGCCCTGGGGTGAGTCCGATACTACCTAGCTCCATTCTGTAACGACCCAGTTCCATCCTATCCCTCGCCCACTTTCATTCTTGGATTTACTAGTGAAAGTCTACCTATGCCCAGGTTCATTCTTTCATTGGTATAGCTCAGTCTGAGGTAAGCTTGTTTCAGGCTTTGAGTCATATCGGTGAGTCTCGTGGGGGGTAGCTCGATTCGGAGTACACGCCTAACGCTTCGACTGCTTAGGACCATTCTTTTACTTAGTGGTTTTAGTCTCTGTCTGTAACTCGCTACCGCCACGGAGACAGGACTCGGCAATAGCTCATTAAGACATATCATATGAGTTATTACTTGTGATGCGTTCGTAGTAGTTGCTTGGTGGTTTGAGTCTGAGGGGCGCTCGTATTAGACTTTGACTGCCCGGCGGTATTCTCTGTCTATATCCACAAATGTTTGAGTCTCTAGCTACTTAGTTCAATTCTGTAATTGGGTAGCTCAATTCTAAGTAGTACTGGTTTGAGCCTGAGACCTACGACTTTTATTCTTAGCCCCCTGAGCTGCAGGCTGCGGCTACAGGTTATAAGGCTGCTAGTACTGGAGCTGCAGGCTTCAATTCCATTGGTGAGCTGCAGGCCCGAGCTACCGAAGCTAAGGCCGATACCTACCACTTTGACTCTGAGTCCGACCGGCTACAACTCGCTACCGCGCCACACGAACAAAGGAACTGTTATAACTTCGTTATAACATACTATTGTTGCTGCCGCGCAACGGCGTAGCCGTTGCTTGTCTATCCGTGGCTTGGTGCTGTTAGTTACTGGTTCAATTCTTTAGCTCGCAGTTTCAGGCTGCTACTCCCGGGTTTGAGCCTAAGGCACTGAAGAGCTATTCCGAGTAGTTCTGGTTTCATTCTTTTTGTTAGTGGTTCGAGTGTTGTTTGCCCCGGTTCCGCTCTCATGAGTTGTGATTTCATTCTCGTATGCCCTGGTTCTATGCTATAAGGCACTGGTGCGCTGGTTTCCCTTTTTCGATTTCGATTCTTTTTATGGGTAGTGAGTTTCTCCCTTCTTATGCGCCTATGGATCATGTACTTACTTCTATGAGTACGGAGTTTGGTTCCATTACCTATTAGTTGACTTCTTCTTCTTATTACTTAGACCCTGGATGCACTACATCGTACCCATATTCTGATAACCTACTTCAGTGTTCTAGCCTTTTGTTCACTAGTTCCGTCTATTAGGGAGTGTGGAATCCCCAGTGCCTCGTTAAAGCATTAGCTTTAGTATTTTCATTCTTTTTTTGTTGCATCTCATTCTTTCCATGAGTTAGGTCCCTTCTTATAGTAACCAGTGCATTTCTTGACTCCTGTACTTATTCTTATTAGCATTAGTCATAGACGGAAGTGCAAAGGGGAGATAGGCTCTAGCAGGGAACATAGGAATGAGTTCCCATATCAATACTTATTATGAGTAGGAGCTAGCTGGCTTCATAGGCATTAGTTCCTGTACGAAAAGCACAAGAGGTAAAGTCTGTTTGCTACCTGTGCGATTCTTTCGAGAAGTGCCGTCTGTTTCAAAGAAGGGAAAGTCAGACTCTTGCTCCTCGGGCATAGGGGCATTGCGGGTAGGCTTGGACATGTATAATATAAATCCGGCTTGGCACTGGAGGAAGGCAATAAGGATTGCTACGCCGGTGAATAAGGCTTGGCTACAGAATAAGAGACAGTCAAAAGTAACGGTTAGAGACAGGAAAGCAAGGTTATCAGTCATTAGTTTGATGGAATTGGCTCTATTCCAAGGTCAGGTTTTGAACCAATGCTGTAAGCGAGTACCAGTATCCGTCCCTGCTTGCTGTCGCGGGTGATGATGTCGTGGTTGAGGGTTAGTTAATTCCATTTCCTTCCAACCTGTCAGTGTGAAATCAAGCTTCAGAGTCAAACGAAATCTCTGTCATATGAATCTTCTCTTATGCTTGCCCGAGCGAGGGGATAGTGACTTCTTAGTACTTGTGGTTGGACCGCCTCTAATTATACACGCTTCTTTTTACCTGTCTGCTGGTCGTAAACGCTATAAATGCATTGAGTTTGATACTTTAATATCCTGTATTCTTCTCTACTCTAGGTGTGATTGTCTCTCTCTTTTACATGATATATTTGGAACCGGACTGAGACTTCTAGCCCGCACAGAAAACGAACTCCATTCATTAATGAAAGAAAGGTGACGAAGTAAGGCAGGAAAGCTGGTTAAGCAATGTGAGATATATGTCTGCCAACAATTGTGCACTCTGAACAGGGCAGGGCCTAAGATAGGGCTAGGCCGGACTCTTCCTGTGGAGCCACCGTAGCAGTAGAAATTCGCTGTCCCTACTCTTCTCTTCCCAACCACCGAATTTCCTGATTTCACTGTTTCACGGAGTGACCGGAATGATGGGAGTGCGCTTCGCTTATTCCATCTTTTTATTGACTAGTAGGTAAGGGAGATCCATCGACTCATGTACTAGAGAGGAAAGGGCAAATAAGGGACGGGTTGTTCCACATAGGGAACCTTTTCTATTGTTTGTACCACTGATCTCGTTCTATATTATATAATTGAACCTCCTCGTGAGCCGCGAAAGAATAAAGTGAATTTGAAAGGGAGACGCTTAGAGCACTGAAAGCTATTTACATCAAATCCTAGGTACCATGCTCCGACTTGCCTAAGCCTTGGGAGTTCTACTTTTCTTAATCAAAGGAGGGTTTATAAGAGTGGGGCAAGGGTAACTCATACAACTACAACGAGGGAATCTCGGGTTGGCAAAAGAAAGGAAAGGGTAACTATAGCGCTATCACCAGCTCCAAGGCTTACAACTACAAGAGTGGATTGAGCACGCTTACTAGAACAATTCTACAACAAGAGTGGATTGAGCACGCTTACTAGAACAATTCTATCCCCACCAGGATTCTCTAATTCTTTACGAGAGCCCCCTGGGGACTTTAACCAAATAGAACTAGAACTTACTTAAACCAAATAGAACGGACTTATTCCTACTCATACAGACCGACCAGACCTGAGAATTCTTTCCAAGAGCTCTAGCATTAAAACAAGGGTCTTATATACTTGCTCTAGAACCGGAGAATGAAATGGAATATCCCCTTCACAGGTTCTCCTACAACACGAGGATAGCTGGTAGGGTGAAAGGAAAGGGTAAGGAATCACCTGACTAGCTCTAGATGGAAAAACACTAGAGCACCAGAACGAGGGTTTACGGGTTCGTCATCACTTAGCTTACTTGCTGGCAGGGTACAAAACACAAGATGGATACAAAGTCGGCTTACAGGGTACGAGGGTTACTCTATTTATCCCAGGGTCGAATGAAGGAGGTTTCTCCGCCCAACATAGAGGGATGAACTCAAGTAAATAAGTATTCCATCCAACTGAGCAAATATAAGAAGGGGAAGCGCTCTCTTGGTCAACCGCGGATTGTGGACAACAAGGACATCTAAAGCACTGATAGCAAGCATTCCTCCAGAGTTATCTCCTCTAAGAAATTGATTCAAAGAGTGAGATCCGCCTGCAAGCTGGTTTCTTTGCGGATGTCGATTTCCTGGTCTCCGGACACCCAGGATAAGAGGAGTCCTAATATCTCAAGTATATCGGATCGCCATTATGTGATCATTTAGTCTCAGGTACCCGGAATATACCTCATTACTTTGAAGGCTGCTTTCCACTGCTCCATGCCTGGATGACTTTGGTATCTACCTAGTAAACCCACAGCATAAACAATGTGCGGCCGTGTACACGTCTGGGCGTACATCAAGCTTCCAACTGCATATGGAATTCCCTTGATCTTTCTCTATATCATATCGCTCCTCGGGCACTGCGAAGCCCTTAGCCTGTCTCCCTTCTGTACAGGTGCCATACTTGGTTTGCTGTATACCAGACCTATATAATACTTTATTGATTGAGGCCTTCTGAGCTGAGATGAGGATACCTATGGAAATAGCTTTTTGAATCTCAATGACATATGATGCTCACCCATATCCTTAATCTCGAAGTTCCTTATGAGGCGTGCAACAGCCGCTGATCACCGCTAGCAAGCAGTATGTCGTAAACATATAGGACTCGAAGGAGAAACTCGCTCCCATTGACCTTTCTTAGGTATATACACCGTTTTTTTGACTCGCTCCCATTGACCTTTCTTAGGTATATACACCGTTTTTTTCCTTTGGTCATTCTCACCTCATGGAATTGGAGATACCACTGACGGGAAGACTCGTCTGTATTTCGACTTCCTTAACCAGCATACTCACGCTGCCCTCCTGCGAGAAGCCAAAGGGTTGGTCGTTCCATGTACACTTCCTCCAGTATATCCCCATTTCGGAAAGCGGTCTTCACATCCATCTGGTGAAGTCGAGCCACCAACTGTATGATTCTCCGGAGTTAGTCCTTCTTAGAAACCAGAGAGAAGGTCCTCTCTTCGTATTCTATGTAGTCGTAGTCGATGTCCTCTTTCAGAGTTAACCCCATGGCGGGAAGCCTTGCCTTGTATCTCTCAATCTTGCCTGAAGGAGCCAAGCCCCCTCCTGTCGAAATGGTTGAAATAGCGTATGTTAACAGTGAAAACACCCTCTCTCTCATCACAGCACGTCGAAAGAGGCGCATCAGAAATAGTTCAAGGTTGGCAGTGAAGGCTATTCCAGCTTTTTCAGGAATTCGATCTAGAGAAAGAGAATCCGAACGAACACAATGTGAATTGCCTCAAGGGAAGTCAAACTTGTTACTGGCATCGGAAAGCAAGCGGAAACTAAGGGAATAGGGAGCTTTGAGAGGAGCACTTCCACTCCGGGATAGAGAAGAGTTCCCGCTTTTTGGAAGGAACAAGCCACAATTTCATTGACTCGTAGACTCTTCCAGCCGCCCAACCAATCCTGTTGATCCTGACCTAAATCAAGGGTGGAATAAGGTAAGAGAAGCCCTCGTCTGTGTTTCGGTGACCAGGAGAGTCAGCCGCAGATAGGTCCGTCTGTGCTTTCGCTTTGGATGTGTAGCCTGTTGCTGGTAGCTAGTCCAGGTGTCGCATCCCATCCAAAAGATATGGGCTCTTAGGACCTTACCAGTTGTACATCTCATTCAAGAGAGAGTGAGTCATCGATCCAATTCCGATGTTCACAGAGGGGCCCGAAAAAGAGATGGAGTTCAAATGATGCACTACACTCACGCCATTTTGACCCTACGAAAGCAAGCCCTGCGTAACAACCAAGAAGATTGGCAGCATTTGCCATGTTTAGGGTTCAGAAGAAAGAAGCTCAGCTCATGTTGAGCAAGCATGTGCAAGAACCAATAATCATACTAATCCGTTGGTATTCCTGGATGGATTGACCTACGACTGATTGACTCAGGCCCTTTCTCACTGACTTATTCCCTCATTCAGAGAAGTGCAAAATGGGCAAAGACGAACACTTTGGAAGCGAAAGACGATTGACGCTCTCGCCCTGTTTCTTTTTATTGAGCGAAAAGTGGATGAGAGAGAGAGAGCATAGTAAGGAGATATCCCGGACCCGGAAAAAGCCTATTTGCCCTAAAAGTCCCGGATTTTGGACGGAAAAGAAGGGAAAAACAGACCTATTGATTGACCATAGATGCGAACTCCCACACCCTTTGCCAGTACCTGCGACTAGTCTTTGGTCTACTACGAGGTATATCGGACGAGAGCCTGCTAAGGTAACCCTTTAAGCCTACTTGTGTTGAGCCTCATGCATGTACTGAACCTAGGCATAGCCCGCTAAGGAACCCAGTCAATTGCGCTACACTCAGTACGCACTTCTTTCCGGGACCGCTTGATTCAGCATACTTTTTCAAGCACACATCTTAGCGGCGCCCTTATTCGATTTCTTATTACCTTAATTCTATTTCTTATTATTAAGTTCCGATTATTAAGGTCAGCCTTTAGGTTGCTTTCAAGTTCAGATTATTAAGGTTAGCCTTTAGGTTGCTGGACGGACGCCCTAATCTAGAGTGTTGAACCAGAGGTTCGGCACAAGAGGAATCCTTCTGAGACTCGGTTCGCCGTCCGTTTACAAACCGCAGGTGGGTCAAGGAAGGTGGAGAATGGGAGACTGTAGTCTGCTTGAACTACCCAATATCATTTCACATACGAAACACAAGAACTTACCCTGTGTCCAAACATCCAAGTCTCGATTAAGTATGCACAATCCTCAAAGATCCTAGACAAAAAGTATTTTGCGATCCGTTCGACATAGCTCCGGAGCAAATACTCGAACTAGGATACTGCGTACCATTCCGATCAGGTATGGAGTAGGGAGGAAACCCTCCGGAAATGCAAGCCAGATCTCGAACTACTACTTCACTCGGTTGTCAACTCCGGTAGCGCAATGTCTTGCGAGTAAGAAGAGCGCAGGTGTTTTGTTACTTTATTACTTTCTCTCAGATTCTAGTGATATTCAATGGTAACTGAAATGGGTAGCTTGACTGCTATAATCCTGAGAGCTTAGCTTTCATTGCCTACGTGAGGGTAGTCAACGTCGTCCTTGCTAGCTGCCTCTGTCCTAATGTCATTAATTATAGGGTTGGTTTGTCCTTCCAATAAATAACCATTCTTTTCAACAAGAGCGGAGGAACAAGCTGGAATCAGATTCTTAGTGTACACCTTTCTTATTAGTACCTTCTATTATCAAAGTCAACAGCCGCCTTTACCAGTAAGTGACTGCTATTACCTCAGTACGCGGGACCTCATATTACATTACTGAGAGCTTAGCTTTCATTGCCTACGTGAGGGTAGTCAACGTCGTCCTTGCTAGCTGCCTCTGTCCTAATGTCATTAATTATAGGGTTGGTTTGTCTTCCAATAAATAACCATTCTTTTCAACAAGAGCGGAGGAACAAGCTGGAATCAGATTCTTAGTGTACACCTTTCTTATTAGTACCTTCTATTATCAAAGTCAACAGCCGCCTTTACCAGTAAGTGACTGCTATTACCTCAGTACGCGGGAACCTCATATATTACATTACACACATACTAGTCAAGCTTATTATTACACTATTCTATCTTTTCCATAGATCTCTATCACTTTAGATCTATCTCATTTTGCTTTCTTTTATATAGATCTCTCTCACTTAGGATTTCTTTTATATGGATCTCTCTCACTTAGATCTCTCTCACTCTTGACTCCGTGTTTTATATGGATTTCTCTCACTATGGATCTCTCTCACTCTTGACTCCTTACTTACTTAACTAACTCACGAAAACGAATCAGACTCCTTTCTTAGCCTGGAAAGTAAACAACTCGGGGAAAGTGACCTCGCATCCCTTGACTCGAAACTGTCTGAAGTAAATGAAGTGTTCGAAGTAAAGTAAGAAAATGAGATGATAGGAACGACAACAACGCCAACTAATACACGTCACTGATTGCCAACACCGATATTATGGCCTTCATCACTACAGCAAACACTTAAGATGAGTGATTCTTCCTATGATATGATAGTAAGCCACTTCTTAGGCACCTTGAATTGAGAGTAGCGCAAACAAGCAAGCAGGGCCAAAGAAAGAGATTCTGGTTGTAGCTCAGTGGTATAGCGGTCTAAAGTTCACTGAAACTCCCTTACGCGCCGAGGAAACAAATACTCCTTTTCTTTCTATTTCCACTCTAGCTCTACTTCCTACTCCTGTTCCTGTTCTAAAGTCAAGTTCAGGCTTGGCCCCTTGTTTTGTTGACTTGAAGGCTATTTCAATTCTTTACTTTCAGAGTACTTAGAATCACTCATAAACGGTTTTCCGCTTGACTTTCCCTCTCTCCCGCCAAAAATAAGAGTATATCGAGAGTGGAGAGAGGAAGCATTCCGTGTGGAAGGGGACTCCCGAGCTGTGAAGAGAATCCTTCTTCTTTGTTTGCTCTAAAGTCACTTTTGATCGATATTGTTGGAATCCAATTGTAATTACATCTCCATGGGGAAGATAAAGGAGTGGGGCACTATTAATTCTTCCTTCTTTTATTCCCAGAAATCATTTCCAATAAAGGCTTTCTCAGGAATCAGAATAAAGTCATCTTGGCCTGGTACCATAGAGGAATCACACATTCTGGGGACATAGCAAAAGATTCTAAGTAGGGGCTGGAAGATGCTGCGGTGGTTCAAACCAAAACCCGGAACTCTAAGTGCTTAACGAAAAACCATATACATGCCCTATGACAAATGGTACTATTACACAAACATATGCCATCTATAGCCTGTCCCCTTATCTCCTCCGCAACCTATTTGCTTCCTGGCCTATACGGTAAGGTGTCAGGTCATATTCCTAGTCTGGAGTTCTTGGTTTGTGGAGAGAAAAGATCTTTTGCTTCCGATCTTAATCCGGATTATGATCCTTATCCCGCTAACTTTATATGATCTATTTGGATTTGATATGATATATAGATATATAACCGACGTCTCTACTGAAACACTCGAAGGAACTCCATTGCAAGTACACTGCGCCGCGCACCCGGATTATGAGTTGTTGGCTTGAACGAGAAAGAGCTGGATTCCTATGACTTATTCCGGATTCCTATCTGATATGGGTCACTTCGTCCCCAGAAGCCAGGAGTATGTCTGCGTGGTCTGACGAGAGTGTGTCAGTGAAGTGCAATTCTCTCTAATGTCGGGTTATACTTCAACGCAATATGAGAATGCTGCTGCTGTAGTATTCTTTCTTGACGCTGTGCTGCTGTAGTATTCCTTCTTGACGCTGCTGCTGTGATATTCTATCTTTCCTCTGTCTGTTTAAGTCCACTATTTTGAACCGAGCTCACAAGTGAACGAGATATAGAGCAATGGTTTTCTATACATTCTTCAGATGGAATCAGATTCCTTCCCAATGAAGATAAGGCAGTGCTTGAAAAAGGACTCCAAGGCTAATATTGCGGGGGAGAAGGTAACAAAAGTCGAAGATGATCCATTCGATCTGCGAATAATCTGTTTTGGAAGAGGCATTCTTGTGAATACACTTTGGGACTTACTTCTACGGGAGAGAGTGCAATATCAAACCCGCTCTGGGGGACTCGGAATCGGATTCTCTGTTCAGGTCCGTCCACTCAATAGAATAGGTCGACCCGAGCGCTTATGGCTTTTGATTCTTAAAGAGAGCCAGCCCTATAACGAATCCTGTCCCCGCCTAATCACTCATAAACGGTTTTCCGCTTGACTTTCCCTCTCTCCCGCCAAAAATAAGAGTATATCGAGAGTGGAGAGAGGAAGCATTCCGTGTGGAAGGGGACTCCCGAGCTGTGAAGAGAATCCTTCTTCTTTGTTTGCTCTAAAGTCACTTTTGATCGATATTGTTGGAATCCAATTGTAATTACATCTCCATGGGGAAGATAAAGGAGTGGGGCACTATTAATTCTTCCTTCTTTTATTCCCAGAAATCATTTCCAATAAAGGCTTTCTCAGGAATCAGAATAAAGTCATCTTGGCCTGGTACCATAGAGGAATCACACATTCTGGGGACATAGCAAAAGATTCTAAGTAGGGGCTGGAAGATGCTGCGGTGGTTCAAACCAAAACCCGGAACTCTAAGTGCTTAACGAAAAACCATATACATGCCCTATGACAAATGGTACTATTACACAAACATATGCCATCTATAGCCTGTCCCCTTATCTCCTCCGCAACCTATTATCTGGACGGACAGTATTGCCATGGAAGCATTCAATTCTGGAGAAGGCATGTAGGCTAGCATAAGGGATGGAGCAGGATGGGTTTACCTGTTTTCTCGGCTCCATGTAGGAAGATTAGGATTCTCACTTGAGGCTATTTATTAGAAAGCGACTTAACGGATCTAATTGCACTTGATTTCTTTCTTACAGGAAGCTGACTTGAGAACTTGATGCCTTTCCGGATAGAAAGGAAAGCATATGCTAGTATTCCGCCATATACTAAAAACGAAGAAATAGTTCAAATAGAAATAGGGGACAATTAAAGGAGCTTATTCAATATGAGGTGGTGAACCAGAGCGGAGAAACCCTATCCCGAACGAGGGGCAAAGAAAGGAAAGAGATTGATATACCTCCCCAAGCAAGGTAAAGATATACAATTATTGATTGGGAAAAAGGGAAGCCGCTTAAGGAAGAGATTGATTTATTTCTGCAATGGAATTGGATGTTGTTGATGAAAGGAAAGATGATGATTTGGAAATACATAGTGGTGGGGGAACTCAAAGATTAAGTGTGCTACCGTACCGTAGATAAGGAATTTACCACGCTTCCTTCATTGCTTTATTCATGCCTTGACTTCCCGAATCAAGGAATTGACCATGCTATTACGGAAAGCGGACTTCATGCCATTGAACACAGGCCAGGCCAGGAAAGCATTGAATCATTGCCGAGAATAACTTCACCGTCTTTACACACAAGCTTTCATGCCATTCTGGAAAGGGGACAGTGGAATTATGGTATTCAAGGATGGAACTAGAAGATAACTTCACTCCTATTAAGTAAGTAAGTCACTCACTCTCTGCCCTTGCTTGGTTGAAAACTAGAACTGGTACTTATCGTTCTTTAGCAACACCACTGGTATTACCTTACATGCCCACGAGTCTCCTTCTCTTGCACTTGAGTCTGTAGTTACTGATCCCAAAGCAGCCCTTACTCACTTCAATTCCCTAGCTACTGATCTATAACCTTGTTCTACAGTACCTCGGCCTTACTTTCTGCCATAGTGGTATTTACCCCTTTGCTTTGAGTCCCCTATTGCTCCATCTTATTCTCCAATTACAAACTAGATAGGCCCGCTGCTACTGGCTTCAAAGCTACCTTTCCTTTCTATTAGCCTGTACTTACTGTCAGGCCTATGCCCTTATTTATAGAAACTCTCATCAAATCTCACTTTGCTTTCTGAAAGGCTTGATTGCATAACTAGAAAACGGATGCTCCTTTCCTTTAGGTGCTACTATGACGATTATTATCAGAGAGGAATACATAATGAATAGAAACAGTGTCAGCTTCAAAGCCAGTGCCTATACACAGACTGAGAACCGAGGTATTGAGAACGCAAGCGCGTAGAGGTAGCCTGCTTGCCGGTAGCTAAATTTCCCTTAAGTAATTGGTTGCTCGGCAGGGCTTCTGTTTTCACGGTATAGAGTTATTCGCAAGTCCTGAGCCTGCCACATAAGTGATGTTAGAGTGACATTTGCACAAATCTCTTTATGGGTCAAGAAAGAATGGACACCGAGAGTACTCAAAGGAAAGGGGAGAATGCAACTGAGTAGCATAGGAATCGAGCAAGAAAGCTGGAATCCAACTCATAGTCCAAAGAATTGAATCACTGTTCACTGGGCTTACCTACTTCACTAGGAAATCCACCACTGCTCTAACAAGACTGAACCCACTACTAGGGAGAATCAATCGAACTAACAACAAGGTGCTGAAAGCCTAAGGATTTGAACTCTGTAACCCCGGACCCGGACCTAAATCATACTTGCTAACGACCACTCCTTCCTTAGAGGCGGACTTCCCGTAAACGCTATTATTCTTCCACTCATTGTTGGAAGTCTATCTCTCCCTGCTGTAAAACCGGAACTCTTTAACGAAATTATGTATTGCCCGATAGCTTAGGTATCTAGTGCTTATAATCCTCTTACTTATAACTAGGGATCGAACCCACTGCTAACAATACTCTCCCACGGAACTAAGACCTTAGCTGCTGACCTCGAAGCACCAAGTAACTGCTACAAACACTGCTCCAATAACAAATAATAGATTTATTGGTTGCCAGCAGGTAAAGAAGAAGGAGACGGAGTTGGCACATAAGCTGGTGACCGGGGGTGAATGAGTGGAATCTGTCTTTGGGGAGTTAGATGAGCCAGAGGTAAAGTAGCCAGCTGCTGGGCTTGTTGAAAGATGAAACGAAAACTCGCGGCCCTGACGCGCTTTCACTCGTGAGGAAGTAGGTAAGAGCACAGAGCACTACACTAGATGGATTAAGAGCACATACAGGGTTGTTGACTTCCTTATGCGAAAGGGGAATGAGAGTGGAAAGAGCCAGAGAGGGGAGACAAGCAAACCTGCCGCAAAGGAGTAAGTGTCTGGAAAAGAATAGGGATAGATCTAAGGGCCATAATACTCAATTGCTAGCGCAGATAGTCTCAGTAAGCTCCTAGGACCAGAGAAGTAGATAGTAAGGTTAAGGCATGGGAAGGCTCAATTAGCACTTACTTTTGTTGCCAGAGGTAGGGTTTGAGTTCAAGTGGACAGTTCCAGTTCGAGAAGCAGAGGAATAAGAGAGGAGGTGTCACCCATGTAAGGAAAGGTTGTTGTTGCCAAAGGAATCTAAGCGTGTTCCCTTTCCCTGGTCAAGTCAAAGATTTGGTATGATGGGTTAACGGGCAGTAAGTCTAGGTTTAGTCCCTTAGTGGCAGGCCAATACTCAAACTTAGCATTTTAGGTCAGTAGCGGTAGGCTCAAAGCAGGTGACATAAGAGTGGAAGCGGAGAGAGAGTTTCAAAGCAGTGGAGCAAGTCTTATCAGGTAGTAATCAATTCCCATTTGCTTGTAAAAGTAGTATTGGTAGCCCGGGCTCCAGTCTTGTTTATCTGTGTTTGGATTCCCTGTCGCTAATCAATCTTATATAAAATAACTGAGGACTACTTAATTGCAGAATGAAATAACTAATTCAGAGTAAAAGATGGGAGTGGTGGGCTTCGGCTATAGGGCTATCTAGTTGAATGAATTCCCTGCTTACAGATTATTGTTAGCAGTAGTACTTGTCTCTCTCTTTCCCAATAAAGATATTGGTTTTCAAATGAACTAGAACATCCGATAGTTAGATTGATAGGAAATAGATCATGTCATACACCTAATATAGCTTATGATGAATTTGGAGCCTATCAAACTGGGCTATGAGAATGAAAGTCCGCTGTGCCAGTTGGAAGCTAATCCCTAAGGAGTATAAGGAACAAGTAAAAGAATGAGACAAGGGAAAGACAGGCTCAGCTAAGGGATCGGTATACAGCTCTGGAGGGCAAGATGAAAGCAAGTATGGAGTTGTAGAATGAAAATAAGGAAAGCAATACTTTATATATGGTTCGGTAGCCTTAGAAGCAGTAGGGACAAGTGTTTTTTTCACCAGTTGTATTATGAAAAGCTGCAGTCGAGAGCCCCTAGGGTGATTTTCTTTGTATTAGTGGTTCAATTCGTTAGTGCCCTGTTTGATCATGTTGGGTAGTAGTGCATTCTGATTTGCCTACCAATGTATCCTTATACTGGAATAGCTGTTTGGAAGCGAGGAAAGGCAGAGTGGAATAGATTGTAGAGCCGGAGGCTAGAGGTGTATGTTAAGGAATAAGAATTGCTGTTAGGTGCTATAGTATAGCAAAGTCCTCTGGTTTTGGATGCTAATAATTCCAGGTATAGTTGGTGCCTCGGATCGGTATGCCTATATTCAAGGTATAGTTCCGTGAATGTCATTATTGGATTTGTATAAGAGAATAGATAGATAAGTTACTGTATTAATAGAAGTTCATCTAATAAGGAATTCCAGAAATCAAAGAGAGAATTCAAGCAAGGGGAGGCATCCTTAAGGGCAAGGCAATAAGGGTGAAGCTAAGTAGTGGCAGGCCGAGAGACAGACAGGCCGAGAGGCAGGTAATTCAGGCAAAAAGACAGGATAGGCAGACTCACTTATATGTGGTTGGGATACAGAAGTGAGATCGGGAGTGGAAGAGTTAGAGACATGAGTTGAGGGCTAGCTTCTTTGTTTCATTATGAGAGTAGTATAGTATAGTCCTTGTTCCAGGAATTCAATCAATCATATACATCTTGCATTTGATGGAGCATATGATAGAATAAAGTCAACAGCATAGCATTGCTTTCTCACCGGGGCCTAGCACTTTTGGAATTGAAGAAAAGAATGGAATGCTTACTCAATGCTACTCTAATATAATTGATTAATCAAACGGATTACTGCTAGCTCTCTCTAAATAATATGCACCTCATAAACGGAGAAGAACGTAAACTCACTGCATTGCTTACTGAAATATAGAAGAATATGGGCATCCGAACGCTAGACTCAATAGTACTTAGTGGAATTATGGCCCTTGCTTCTTGCTTGCTTGAGCGGGTGCTTACATTCATCTGGGTGCGAGTGGTTTAGCATAGATAGAAGCGTCGGAACAGTTGTTTGTCACGTTGAAAGAAATGCTACTTACTGAGAGAATAAGCAATCATAAGCGCAAAACACAGGCTATAGTCAGCAGGAAATAAAGCTGGGTTCGTTCAAGGGAAGAATAGAACACTTGAAGCTCTGTGTCGGTTAAGGCAATGAGGGTTCGCAACTAAACAAGCGGGGCTACGGAATTGGATTAGGATAGTTTGGTGCTTCTTTAATTATATTGTTCAGGGGCACACAGAACATAGAATATGTACCATTTGAGGAGGTGCCCATCCCATAGAATATGTACCATTTGAGTGCGCCCTTGCTTGTTGAGAGTAATACGTGTTTTTCTTATTCCATATATTATATTACAGGAATTGCATTTCCATTGCGCTTATATATACTGCATTGTTGGAATTCTCAAGCCAGATGTTGACTTTACTTGTCTGACTCGGCCCACAGGATGCCTTTCCTCATTTTGGATAAGCCTTTTGTTCACTCTCTGGAAATACGGAAGGTAAGGTCGCCCAAGGCCAGCAATGGAGTATGAAAGAAAGGACAGATCGGATTCTATTCAGAAATGCGCTGAGAAAGAGATTCTATTCATAACTAAGAAGGAAGAGTTGACTACTTAACTTCCGCAGTCCACATTAACTCATATTGAGCAGCTGTCACTCATAGCAAAACCATAAGAAGAGAAGTAGCTTGGGGGAACTTTGTATGTAAGCCATATCTGAGTTTTCAATGCTATGCTGTTGTTTGCTAGTGTGAGGTTAAGCTTATCCCGGCTTTCTTTCCTCTGGAAGGGGCGGGGCTCCCATCCCAAGTCTCACTCATTTCGCCCACCTATCGAAGCTTCGTCGCCCAGGGAAGTACGACGGGCCCCAGCTTCATAAGATTCTCAAAGAAGGTAAATACTTGAAGACCAGAGAAGGTCCTCTTTCAAATTAGTTCTCAGTCAAATGTCTTTCAGTCAGCTTTTCTTTCTTTGCTCTCGATCCCTTTTGATCAGTAAGTCTGTCTGTCGCCTTTGTCCTCATAGCTTCTATGTTATTACAATTCCTGGGTTTGGGTGGTATTGTTGTCGTATCAAGAGTAGAATCTATCTCTTTTCGAGCGGGTAAGAGAAGAGCTGCTCCGTTAGACGAAATCCAGAAAAAGAACTCACCGGACTAACGCGAGTGAAACTTGGTCTCCGGACTCCTTACTCTGAGGCAGAGCAGAGGCACCACACCGAAATCACTGTTGCCAATACTGACTCCCTTGCCAATACTTACTCCCTACCTTGCTCAATACAGAAAAGAAGAAGATCATCTAGCTCGAAACTAATTGCCCAATACAGAAAAGAAGAGAATCTAGCTCGAAGGACAGATCGGATTCTATTCAGAAATGCGCTGAGAAAGAGATTCTATTCATAACTAAGAAGGAAGAGTTGACTACTTAACTTCCGCAGTCCACATTAACTCATATTGAGCAGCTGTCACTCATAGCAAAACCATAAGAAGAGAAGTAGCTTGGGGGAACTTTGTATGTAAGCCATATCTGAGTTTTCAATGCTATGCTGTTGTTTGCTAGTGTGAGGTTAAGCTTATCCCGGCTTTCTTTCCTCTGGAAGGGGCGGGGCTCCCATCCCAAGTCTCACTCATTTCGCCCACCTATCGAAGCTTCGTCGCCCAGGGAAGTACGACGGGCCCCAGCTTCATAAGATTCTCAAAGAAGGTAAATACTTGAAGACCAGAGAAGGTCCTCTTTCAAATTAGTTCTCAGTCAAATGTCTTTCAGTCAGCTTTTCTTTCTTTGCTCTCGATCCCTTTTGATCAGTAAGTCTGTCTGTCGCCTTTGTCCTCATAGCTTCTATGTTATTACAATTCCTGGGTTTGGGTGGTATTGTTGTCGTATCAAGAGTAGAATCTATCTCTTTTCGAGCGGGTAAGAGAAGAGCTGCTCCGTTAGACGAAATCCAGAAAAAGAACTCACCGGACTAACGCGAGTGAAACTTGGTCTCCGGACTCCTTACTCTGAGGCAGAGCAGATCTAGCTCGAAACTACTTGCCCAATACAGAAAAGAAGAGAATCTAGCTCGAAACTACTTGCCCATACGGAATTGAAATGACTCACTGCTAATACTGCTAATAGAATAGGAGAACCCTAACTACGCTAACCCTTGCTCTTCCCTTGCGAGTACTGCTGTCGGTGTTCTAAGCTATAGATCCGCTTATGATCCAGCTCTTTCTTTATCTTTAGGCTAATACATCGCTAATCCTGCTATTTCTGTATCTGTAGACTATATCATATGTAATCCAGCGGCAGTGAGGCGCTAACGGAGCTCTTTCTTTGCTACCCGGACTTTATACCACCAACGGACAAGCTTTCCACTTAACCGACGCTTCTATTGCCCATTCTCGTATAGGGGGTTTTTAGTCATTCCCGTCCATTGACAACTTTTCGCTTTCTTTAAGAAGGAATAGAGGCAGGGACCGACCGTATGGAAAGGAATAGAGGCAGGGACCGACCGTATGGATATCCTTTTCTCTAGCAATCAATCAAAGTCTTCATCGAAGGAGGCGAGCAGCTCACTAACGCCGATGGTAAAGTCTGAAATGGACCTGAGGAAAAGAAATGGGTTGCCACCGAGCTGAAACAATATGCTTATGGTTCTCGTAAAACAACAACTTGATACTTCTCTTCCAAATATAACCAAAGAAAGACATTGTTTGAGCGATCGGAATACGAATGAGATCAGAAAGGCAATACAAGCCGAGCCGAGGTATAACTCCCGTTAGCGCAACAAACACTAATGAATGAATCCGATTAAACTCCTAAACTTATGTATATGCTGGGAAAAGGGCGCTCCGAAAACTACCAATAAATGAATGGGCTCCTCCTTTTTACTGTGCGTGCTTTTGCACCTATGACAGCTGGCTCTAAATCATGGAATTGAACTAACACTAACTTCGGTGAACTCGCTAACGGCGTTGCGGGTTTACAGCCCCTTGTAGTCTTGTGCCCGCATCTTAACTCAGGCGAAATAAAAGCTTGTTGAATGGGGAACTTACTACCTTTTTGCTTTTGTGGTCTGCTTACTTTCTTTGGCATAGCTTCTTATCTCCCTCTGTTCGACTTAATTTCAGAAGTGGTCAAGATGCTGAGAAACCAGAGATAGAGGAATGATTGCGAGGCTGTTATGACTCAAAGAAAGCCAAGCCAAGAATCCTTTATTTCAAAAGCTATTTCATATTTGGGATCAGCTGTCCTATTGACTTTCTTGCCGTTATTGCCATTGCTTGTTAGACCTCTTGCTCTGCTCTTCACACGCCCAACTCAGCCTTGTTTGTGGTTTGCATTTATTCAGAATCTCTCTAATCGGGAGAAATCGGCAGTCCCAAAGCAACTCCGGAAACGGAATAAGGAGGCAGAGTGTGTTTACACCGCGAAAACAGCAGAGATACCGTATCTCAGCCCGTTGATTCTACTTTGCTTTGCTACCCGCTTGCCACTGTGAGTAAGGGATATTCTCGTGGACCACAAGCTTTAGGCAAGAAGTACTATATTCTAGGATAGGGGTAACTCAAGTCTCACTTAAAGCAAACATGTGGTAGAGTTACAGAACCCATAAGCACGGAATACGAGTAGATTCTACCTATATTTTTGGTTACTTATGGATGTATTTCCAGTTAGTGAAATGAAACAAACAACGTTTATTAAGCTAAGCAGATTAGGAGCGTCTAAGAAGAATCAACAAGAGCAAGGGCGAAAAACACTAGATATATTGTTAGTGAGTTTGAACAAGCAACGAGGGGTGCCTCACCTCAAGCTTCATTAATGGCAACAGGTGTTAGCTGATTTGGAGGTTAAAAGCCACAAGGCAAGGCATATACTAACTCTAAGTACTCTTAGCGCACCAAAGCCCTTCCCTCAAACAACACTGAGGAGCCACCTGGGCCTACTTCGATAGAGTTTCGCAATGAGGTTTAGATGAAATGAGAGAAGTTCAGTTCGTTTGACAGCATTTCGGCTACAAGCTATGGCGCGTCGAGAGGAGGTTCGACTGCGGAGTATTTCTAGTAAAGAGTCTGTTTTCTTTGCAGATGAAGGATTATAAGAAGTAATAGGTGGAGCAGAGACATCAGTAATATGTTTTAAAGCAAAGGGATAGTCAGGAGCAGGTACAGGATCATCAGCAAGGGAAAGATCTCAAGCAGGGTATTCATCGTCTTCAAGGAGAGGTAATGAGCGAGGTATTCTAGAGAAAAGGAACTAACCCAGTGCCCTACACTAGAGAAAAGGAACTAACCCAGTGCCCTACACTTGAAATTCATAAATTCAATCCGGACTATCAGGTACTTAATCTAGCGCGTCGGGAGTACTTAATCACTAAACTCTATCGAAAGTTAGAATGAAACCACTAGAAATACTAAACTCTATCGAAAGTCAGAATAAAACCACTACTAAGGCGAATTCCACAAGTCATTAAAGGAAGAAAACCCGTAACTCCTCGTCGAATAGAGGTCTCGTATGAGAGTTGTGGTACATAAGGTCCTTTATCAACCCAATCTCGACATTAAGTGATTGGACCCGAATGAAAACCACATGCTACTTTCGATTTGTATTGGCATTTACAAGATCACCTTTGTCCCGTGGATGTAACGTGCGAATGACCCTTATGATGCCGTTTGATTGAAGGGGCAGGGCACTAACCACTGGTAAGGACCAGGCGGATGCTCTCCGAAATGGGTTTGTTAAGCTAAGCATCCCAAGTTTCATTCCGTGTTTTTGCTTCTATTTTGTATTTCTTTATGATTTGATATATGATTTTTATATAAATGGATGGAAGAAGAATGAGACAAGCCAAAAGAAGGAAGGCAGGATTTTGTAATACGGGTAATTCTTTTTTAAAGACGTAGAGGGCCTCGACGATTCTCATTTTGATTCCGAGACTCCGTTTACCCTTCTTTCCGAACCCTATTTGGACATTTGTCGACTCATTATGTTCGGGAACCTGTCTTCCACGCCACCTGGGGTTTCCGGGCATGGTCGTTCTGCTTGGGACATGTCTGCTACGTCTCTTCTCCGGGCGAGGGCCCGAAGCAAGGAATAAATGGAGCATCGAAGTTAGCATATAAGAAGAAGTGCTTAAAACGAAGTAAATGGGCAACCACCTGCAACATGAATGACTTTATGGAAACTGGCTATGCCGCCTCCCCTGTGAAAGAGGGCTACGCTGCTGATTGGGTTAATCACATGTCAGAACAACATAACGGGATCCGCCCCACCCCTTGGCTTAACCTCTCCCTAGCTGTTAAAAAACCATTACCGGAACCTTTGTTGCTACCCCCAGTCATCAAGTCTGTCTTTGTCAAAAATCAAGTACCGTTCATTTAGAATATCTAAAGAAAAGAGGATCCCACCTAATACCTACTCAATGCAGATAGGAACCGTTTGCCTAGTATGAACTCCTCTTCTTCTTCAATCAAGATGCTCAGTGCTGATGACCAGGCTAGCCCTTTCTCTTCTATCTAGTAGCCACTGCTTGAAAACAATCAAGGCTGGGAAACCTAAAGCAAGCTGGAAAGGGTTCTGGAATAGCACTTTTCCGAGGATAGACAGGGGATACATCTTAATGAGTGTCAAGCTCACTCTTTAATTAGTGTCCAAGCTAGCTCTTTTTTCGCTCTCCTCACGACTTGAACAAAGAAAGATCTTCGCATAGAGAAAGCTCCGGCGATCACTAAGACATGCAATAACAAGCCTATCTTTTTTGGCTCCTGTTGATTTTGTGCTTGGCCAATGGCGACTCTCGCTGTGCGTGCTCTAGTGGCTTGATCATATAGGATTTTACTCAATCAAAGGAAAGGAGGTTGACTCGCGTCTGTGTTATCAGTCCCGTCCCATCGCTTCCCTTCTTTAGAATGTATTTGTCTAAGAACCCCGGTGTGTGTGGCTGTGGTATTCATATAGAAAGAGATATCAGGCAAGCAGACGCCAAGTCACTACTAGTGGAATTAGTTG
The DNA here is from genome assembly GCA_004837865.1 of Musa balbisiana. Classification (NCBI taxonomy): domain Eukaryota; kingdom Viridiplantae; phylum Streptophyta; class Magnoliopsida; order Zingiberales; family Musaceae; genus Musa; species Musa balbisiana. The sequence continues at coordinate 136,069 of PYDT01000090.1, forward strand.
AATCCCGAGTTGAGTCTTCCAGTATAGTTCCAGAAGTCGAATCAGCAGTATCAAGGTTCAGTTAAGTTCCAGTCCAATTAAGGCTCAAGTCAACCAGAGAGGGAGGTTCAAAGTGGGCTAGATCTATCCTCTTTTTACTAATATGAGTCTTTATGCACTATATCCCCTATGTATTTATAAGTCCGCAAGTGGGTCTTCACTTCCAGTATAGGTCGTCTTGGCTGAGTGAAATCTCTTATTGGAATGATTTGTTTCAAGGGGAGTTTCCGTGAGCTACAGTAGGAGTTAGTGAAAAAAGTCAACTATCTGCATTCTTCAATTCCTTATTCCTATAACGAGTGTTCAAGAATGAAACACCAAAGTCAGAACTAGCACCACGACTCGGGAAAGCCAAGAACTAAGCTAGTAGGGGAAAGCCCACCCTCCGATTCTGTTTCTTTCGGTAGCTACTCAAGTCATATAATACCGCTTAGACCACATAAGGAGCACACAAGGGTAGTGGCGCACTTCTTATATTAAACCCCTTCTGATAATTCTGATCTTTATTGTCCTGCTGGTTGGTGAAGAGCACTACTCGGTTTCACGAGTCCTGGTTTCGAGTAACAGAATGAACAGAATCATTAGTAAGGCAGAGGTGTTATCGACCCCTAAAATAAGAATACCTCAAATCATAATACATATTAGTTGGCTACGAGGGAGTTGAGAGTGTCGGTTCAGAACTCAAAGAATTCTACTACAGGAAGGTTCCGGGTACTAAATCTAGCACTCCTACAGTTGCGACTCTCTGATTGCCCTGGAGCGTAAGCACCAACCCTCTATCCTTTCCTAGACGGAACTCGAACTGAAGCTTCCTTTGGCACAGCTTCTATTCCCGCTTCGTCACTAACAAAGACAGATTCCACAGGACCAAGTACCCTTAAAGAATAATGGAATTGGAAGAAATAGCTCGGAAAGGGACGTAGCTAACTTATTCCCGCTTCTAAGCCTAAACTTCCCGCTTGCTTCTTTTAGCACTGACTTTGGCACTTATCCAGTCCCGTCTTTTGATCCTTATCCGGCAACTAGCTAATCTAACCCTTGAACTTCATGCTCTTTTCACTCACACCCGACCTCTAATAAGTGTTAACAACTTTTGATAGAGGCCTTTCCGTAGTCAACTAATGCCATTCCATTCTTATTTCTTGCTCTCGAGTACTAGCTTGGCCCTTCCCGCTTCCTCACGAGCTCTGAATTCTTTGAGCACGCCGGTTGGCGACTGAATTCTATAATACGGTTTGTGGGGCACAAGAATGATTTCAGTTGGATAGCGTCTGATCTTGTAGTTTCTCATTCCATTCTCAATTCAGAGTTTGTTGGTTACTTGTTCTACTTAGTGGTGTAATTCCCAAGTGACTAAGTGAGTATGAGAATAGTACTCTAGGAGTTTTCAAGTGTGAAGTAACTACTCTGGGATACAGTGCCAGGAAAGCTATGTACTTGTTTCTATCATCCCTAGCTATTAGCCCTAGCTCATTACCTCTACTTGTTTCATTCATACTTTTTGGTTTCATTCTTACTTGAGAGCGGAACCCCCATTCTTACTGATATTCTCTGTATTGATAGTCGAGTTCTTACTTTCCAGCTTGAGAGTGGAATTCAGACTTCTTGTATTACAGTTGCATTCTTACTTTCATAAGAGCTATAGGTTTGTGAGTTACCTGATTATGGTTAATGACCTTCTCCCTTTCCTACTGGTGGTGTACTCCAACTCTCAATCAAGTAAATACCGAGAAAAAGCCTTATGCTTAGTCCCCTTAAGTAGAATTCTGACCTTGCTGTTGAACTCAGACTTGAAAACTGTATAAACCCGCAGAAACTCCATTCTGAAATGATGACTTTGTAGAAAGAGCACTTTGTTTTGGTTTGGAAGTGAAGATCCGGATCAATGGTTAAAGAAAGAAAATGGAGATCGGAACACTAATGGACAGGAGACATAGGCCCGTAGACAGCAAAGCAAGGATCAGAGACTGTTAGCGATAGGCTAGGATCAAGTAATAGCGGGCTACGATGTGGTAAAGCAAGGTTCTAAGTCTTTAGTGGTCAACTTGGAGGTTATGCAATAAGCACGAGGCTAACAATCGATCATAGCAGTTTTGGAGAAGTCGACTTCAAGCAAGGATCTGGATCAGTAGATATAGAATCAAAATCCGGGGAGATACTGGTTTCAAGCCAGTTAAGCAAGACTCAAAGGTAGTCGAGTAAGCCCTAGAGAAAAGAAATACATACTTCGATAGAGTAGTGGCAGGGTTCAACAAACAAGCAAGGTTTTAGGTCAGCAACGCAAAGTCCTAGTTTTGAGTCAAAGCCAGTTTGCTAGTAGTTCGATGTATTTGGATACTATGGAATTCCTTTTTTATTGTTTTAGTCTAATAGCTATTGGTTCCAAAATGTCGCTGCTAAGCGGTAGTAGACTTCAAGCAAGTAAAAGGAGACTCACTACCCTCAAAAAGAAATAAGAGTTTCAAAGCAAGTAAAGCAACGATCCGGATCAGTAGAGAAAGATGGAAGTGCAGTAGCTCGGGTCTGTTTGCTAGTAGCTCCTTTCCCGGTTTCGAGTTCCAGTTTTGTTTACACTGGCGGAAGCCTTGTTAGTGGTGATTTTCTTCCTCGTTTTTTTGAGAAGTATTTGCTGGGCACTAGTTCGATCTTAGCCCCTACCGACTCCATTCTAGTCAGTACTGGCTCAATTCTATATTCAAAGAGCTCAAGTCTTGGCCGACCGAGTATCAGTTCGAAACCAAGGAAGGGAAGGCTCTAAGGCTGTAGTGAGATAACTTAAACTAAGAAGCAAGAGTCCCAGGGCGAAAAAAAGAGAAACACGAGCCGACCAACTAAGGAAAGAATGAAAAAGAAAATAGTTAGGTTCTAAGAAGCAGTCGTCGGGGAATGAAAGAAAGGAAATCCAGATCTGGGTTCTGTAGCGGGAGATTGAGATAAGGTAAAGGAGAGTTCTTTAGCGGGTTTTCCGTCACCTATCATTGTTAACCCTCCTTGCTCTGTCACTCAGGACTCCTCACTCATATATAACTCATGTATTTAATTCAAACTCCTCACTCCTTTCACTCCTCTAAGTTCGTGCGCGGCAGGGCTGCTAGTTCGAACGCTAGGGAGTTCTTAGAATCCTAGAGAGTTATAACCGAGTCCTGCTTCCGGAGCGTCAGGAGTTCTTTAGACCGCCACAGCACTCTCAATATTAAGAGAAGGTTCCAAACTATAGACTCTCAATCTCTAAAGGAAAGAGAAGAAAGAGAGAATGCGCCCACTACACTAACTCGTAGAAATACTTAGTGACTCTAACTCTATTTGGATAAGGAGAAAACTAAAGCACTTGACTGTATGGTCTTGAGTGGTTCTCTTGAACTAAGAACTCTAACTCATTCCAAGTTTGCGAACTCATAAGTAGTGAGAGCGAGAACTCGAGTCTAGAACTCAGAGGCCGCTCACGTAACTCCGCCGGAAGGCACAAGCGCACTAAGCGGAATGAGAGCGAAATGCCCACTGACGTAACGGATTGGAAACAAACAAGACTAGAAGCAAGCATGCCAACCCAGATCTGGTTTGAAGAGAGTGCTAAATAGTGTAGTTCCAAAGAAAGAGGGAGAATGCTTTTGTCTGACATAACTACAAAGAAGCAACGGATTAGCGCCCTAGCAAGAATGGAAATCGTATGCGGGTCATCGGGATAGGGAACATCATAATCATATATGCTTGATCCGTGAAACGCGCTTACCCGGCCAGGGAATAGACCCATTCCTTCATTCAATGCATATTGATTGAGAATCCGTGCATGAGATCGGGTCGCGAACCTTCTCTTCTCTCAGGTCCATAGGGTAACTCTTTGTTAGGTCCCTCTTAGACTTGGATTGCTGCCTATCGGTAACACTCGGGATTCGCGCCATGTATGGGGGGTTCTATCGATGCCAATCAAGAAAGATTAGGGTGTTAGGTCTTCGGAATCAAGCGGCATGATACGAGAGGGGAGCTCTTACGTGCCATTTAGTAGCACTCATGGGATCTGGTCAACAAAGGTGAACTATGAAGTAAGTCGGGCAAAGCCGTTACTTTAGAAAACCCCAAATGCTCCCAGGGAGGCTATAGGCAAAGTTGAGTTTCGCAAGCTAACCCGCCACAGACTTTCGATGAAGCCTTAACCTACAGGGATCAAGGAATAATGCCTTGCCTGAGTTTCCCGATAAAGGGGTCAACAACAACATAAGAAAAAGCTTCACGCTTTATCCACAATCATGTCGGTTATCTCCGGTCTTCCTAAAAAAGAAAGCTTGAGAGCGCAAGTTAAACTCATTATAGGCGAGCAATCACGCGCACATGGTTTTGAGGGTAGCTTTGCTCTGTTATATTCTTGATGATTCTAAAAGAAAGATCCGATGCTTCATCTGCTTCTTTAGCTTAGTAGGACTTAACGGCGTGAAAGATGGCTTTGGTGGTAGCACTGCTATGGCTATCTATGCTAGCTTGAAAGGGATGGCGACTCTCTTGTTTCCTGCTGAACCTCCTTCCCAATACTGGCTTCGCTGCCCTACCTGCTTGCATTTCGGTTTCAGTGTGGTCCGTCCAGTTCACTTCATTAAGTTACGGGGGAAATAGCTATGCTATACGGTGCTCGGTGCCGAAGTGAGCTTATAGCCCGGCGGATGATTCCTTTCACTTTTGCTGGGTCCACAAACAGAATGGAACTCGTTGCTTGCAGCCTTAGCTTCAGTGCCCTAAGACTAAAAACCCCAAAATTCCACCAGTAAGACTCAGCCCGTAGAGGAACCGTGAAAGAATCAAACCCGGAAGTCGAAGCCCTAAGTCAGCTGCTCAAGCCTCGGACCACTAGCTGACAGAATGAGACCACTGAGTGGCAGACTGAAACTAGCTTGCCTCAGCCTTGCACCCCGCTGCCCAAGCCCGGAGCTCTGTTGCCTTAGCCTGTAGCTCAGTAGTAGTAGGCTGTAGCGGCGGAGTATAGAATGTAGCTCAGTAGCTAAGGTATCGATTCTCCGCGGTATCGATTCTCCGCATCTAGGTATTGGTATCGATTCTCCGCTCTCAGGCTACTAACTAAGGTATCGATTCTCCGCATCTAGTATAAAGGTATTAATTCTCCGCAGCGTAGTAGGCTGTAGCGGCGGAGTATAGAATGTAGCTCAGTAGTAGTAGGCTGTAGCGGCGGAGTATAGAATGTAGCTCAGTAGTAGTAGGCTGTAGCGGCGGAGTATAGAATGTAGCTCAGTAGCTAAGGTATCGATTCTCCGCTCTCAGGCTACTAACTAAGGTATCGATTCTCCGCGGTATCGATTCTCCGCGGTATCGATTCTCCGCGGTATCGATTCTCCGCGGTATCGATTCTCCGCGGTATCGATTCTCCGCTCTCAGGCTACTAACTAAGGTATCGATTCTCCGCGGTATCGATTCTCCGCGGTATCGATTCTCCGCTCTCAGGCTACTAACTAAGGTATCGATTCTCCGCGGTATCGATTCTCCGCTCTCAGGCTACTAACTAAGGTATCGATTCTCCGCGGTATCGATTCTCCGCGGTATCGATTCTCCGCTCTCAGGCTACTAACTAAGGTATCGATTCTCCGCGGTATCGATTCTCCGCGGTATCGATTCTAGGGCAACTCTGTAGCTCAAGTAAGAATTGCACTCAGGAGTCACAGAATGAGACCAGTGAGTTGAAGCCTTCAACCTTTCAGTGAGGGACTGGTCTTAGTCTTACTCCGGACAGAGACAAGCCTACCCGACCCGAACTCTCTACTTGAAGTTCTGAATTGCAACGAAAATTCCCGGGAAAACGTAAAAATCGAGGATCGAGCAGGTCATCTATTAGCTAAATTGGCTTCGCTATCAAAAAACACGGGAAAACGTAAAAATGTCCGATCGATCTGGTCAGCTATTAAGGGGCCAAGCAACTACTAATGTTGCGCGGCAGGAGCTCTTTTGGGTTGCTGCCTTTTTTGCCGTGTTTCGGTGACTTGACTCAGAATGGAACTAAGTAGTCTAAGAATGCACCTAGTCTAGTTGTCTGCTTTCCTATTTGCTTGGCTCTGCTCCTGCTCTACCTTATTTGGGGGTTTTGGCTTGAACATCAGATTTAGAGTCCTTTCCTTCTTAAGTAGTTGCTTGTTGCGTTGCTTGGCCAAGGGCTTGGCTGTCGTTTTGTATTAAAGTTGTGTTAGTAGAAGCACTAGGACAATTCCCTATCATAAGTCAAAGTATTAGAAGCACCGGTCTATTTCTTTATTCGAATAAGATGAAGACTAAGAAGAGGTTTGGGCCGGGGCAGTACACTAGCTCAATTCTTATAAGCACTTGTTGTTTTCTTGTGCTACCAGAGGAGATTCTTACTTTGTAGTCGGATTCCCTATTTCTTGGGCGTAGATGCACTGCATCATCGTACCTGAACTCACCGATACTAGTATAAGAACCGAAAGCAAGCAAAGGCAGCTTCAAGGCGGGGAGAGGGGGACTTCAATCTCACAAGTCCGGATCTCAATAAGTAGTTACAGAGTGCAAGAAGCAAATACATAGAATAAAACCAAGGAGGTTGTTGCGCAGTTACATTCTTTCTGCGGTTATATAAGAGTATATTAGGCCTTGTTAGCCCCGAGTTCAATTCTATCTTTTTAGTGGAATTACTCGTTTTCTTTTTCACTCTTGTTTGGTCTGAGAGCCTTGTTTTTACTTGTGCAATTCTTTTCCTGATTGGCTCAATTCGTTATCTCACTTACTCCGTTGCTCGGCCCTTCCTATAAGTTTGTGCCCCTCCTTGCTTTTTAGTAACATTTCTCCTACCAGCAAACTGCCTATCATGCCTTGAGTTCTTTAATTAAGACATTGGATCCTTGCTTTGATTCTGATAGTACGTAGTTTGGTGCTTTTTCCTACCGCTGATTCTTGTTGCTAGTGTTATTATTGTTGCTAGTGCTCTTAGACCTATCCCTATTAGACCTATTCCTATTAGTGGATGCACTACATCTGGATTGGAAGAGTTCAAAGGGAGCATAGAGCGTTTAGGGCGGAGTCCTAGAATGAGAGAGCGGATCATAAAACTTCCATTCATAAATGTAAGGCAGTAGCCTCAGAGTTAAAGTAAAGAGTCTAAGCCTATTCTAATTACCCTATTAGGTCATACTGAATGGAATAAGTCAATGGAAGCATCTAACTAAGGATGACAGGAACGAATACAAGAATGGAAGAGTTATCTATTAATCTCTTCCCGGGGGCTGCAATCTAGATTGAGTTGCCAGTGTTTCGGACTAAGAGTGACTAGTTTTGGAGTGGGATAAGGGAATGCCAGTTCGAAGCTAACGAGTGGTATGGTATACTAACTTGTAAAGGATCATAGGCTGTAGCTGTAGAATCAAAAGCCGCAGAGCAAACCTTAGGTCTATAAGAATGGAAATAGGAATAAAGAAAGAGTATATGGGCGAGGGCTTTCACTGCTCATAGTGATCCTAATAGGAGTCGTTTCTAAGAGTCATTAGAGCAAAAAGCTGTCCAAACCACTGCTATCGTTTTTCTCTTTTCTCTATGTGCGGGTGCGATGGGCCGTTAATGGGTGATGCGAGGACTGTGTGGTGTCTCTGGAAGGTCGATCCGGTGTCCATGTAAGGGTGTTTGGGCTATAGAGATAGGTTTGGATTTACTCTAGGCGGGATGGGGCAAGCTCCCAACAATTGTAGAGTGATTACCAGACAAGAAACTACTAACACCAAAGTGCAGAATCACTTCTTGCTTACTGGAACCTATTTTGCTTAATGGGCTTATAAAGAGTAGAGAAAAGTCCAACTAGTCTGTAACTTCAGAAAGAGACCCGTCTCCAACTACGAACCTATACTTTACTCGAACAATAACTTATTTCCTTAGGACAGCAAAACCACTCAAACAGGACTTTAACTTGCTTGCAGCGCCGAGGAAGAGTCAAACAAGAAATCTGAATTGAACATATGTGTCATATACCCTATGGAATTGAAACGACTTTCCCTTCTCTTACGCGCCTCGCTTTAGCCACGGAGTCTGGGCCTGTCCTATCTAGTCTGGGCCTGTTCTTTCTTGAGAAGTACTCTACTTATTATCTTAAGAGAAGAAGGACTAAAGGAAGTGAAAGGCTGGTGGGAAAAGAGTGAAGTAGCTCAGGCGGGAGAAGCAAAACGAAAGAAGGATTTGGCCAAAGCAAGGACCGATCACCATCGAGAAGGAAGAATCTCTCTAAATTACTTCAGGTCAGCTTCAAGCATCCGAAATCCTTAGGGGTTGTAAATGACATAGCGTTCCTGATAGAAAATGACGACTCCTTCAGAAAAACGAAGTAAATTCAAGTGCTTTTTTCCAAGGAAGTCCCGCTCTGACTGCCCGACGAGTCATATACTTTTCAGGACCCTCCCTGCTGTGCGCCTATGATCTTTGCTGTTTCGGGTGGGAGTGAACCTATGATCTTTACAGTTTAGGGTAGGGGTGCGAAGGAGTTGAGTTCAGAAAGACGTTGTGCTAATGGCAATTAAGTAAGGGTGGAAAATCCAATGGAGGTAGCAGTGAGCCAGCAGTATGGAGTTCTCGTTTTTCAGCTTTCAGGAAGAAACAACGGGTAGAGATTCAAGTCAGATTTGCGGAATCCAATTGAAGAATGGCTAAACCTTAACTCGCTTATCACTCCTAAAATAAGTCTAAAAGCGGTTGGTTACTTTTTCTCTATAATAGGCAGTAAGAGGTCGTCCTTGCCTTGAGAGTCGGTTTGAACAAGCAGTGAGGTTGTGTAGAAGGAAGCTGTGCCGGTTCCGCATGGTGTTTGGAAAGGCTGCCTAGCGGAGTTCCCCACAGAGCTTTAGTTTAGCAGTAAGGCACAAGTTGTTTACTTTTTTCTATTAGTGACACGCTTTCTTCTATCGAGTGGTTTTTCTTCCGGGTTACTCTACGGGGTGCTAATGCGAGTTATGAGTTTCCCGACTATTAGGGGCTAGTTAACACTGGATAAGAAGATAGGGCGCAGTTAGCGTTGGGGGCTAGTTAACACTGGATAAGAAAAGAAGATGGTGCGCTAGAGTGGAATTACGGTCGCTTGTTCCCTTGTGCGCCTGGCTATAATAGAAATTATTGGTTGGTGCTTATAGAAGTTGTAAGTTCGATTCTTTGATTGACAAAAGTGCTCTGTGTTGTTTACTATTCTCTATGTGTTGTTTACTATTCTCTATATGATCTGCACCGGCATCAGAACAAGCGCCGGCTTCTTGAACTTCACGACAACACTAGCACCGTAATAAACTACATTCTTTCCTAACTAGCACAGTGATCTACTGCTAAAGCCCCTGCATCCTCACAGAACCGACCACGCAAAGGGAAAGGAATAGCTGCGCTGGGCGATGAACAAGCACAAATTGTAGGTTTTTACCAAGGAGAGTAGTGAATCAGGCAATTCTTCTCGTTTAAGCCATGTTCCACTCTTTTTATGTAATTCCCCATGTTGCCCACGTTACAGCTGTTCTATTACATTTGAGCTTAATAACATAGACCAGAGAGTCATACTCATTAATATCAAAGAGTCATGCTAACTAACTATTCAAAAAAGAAGAGTAAAACGGACTTATATTCGCAAAGCTGTGAACAAGTTGACAAGCAAGGGAACAAGCGCAGGTTAGCTAGAGTAAGTAGTGAGCTAAGTGGAAGCTCTTTGGTTACCAAACAAGCAATGTTTCATCTTCGTCGACATTAGCTTATTCGAGTTTCAGAGTGTTTTCCAGATTTCTATACAAATATATGATAGCTACATTCTATTAAAGAATACTCATAATATATATATGATAGCTACATTCTCTTTCTATTAAAGAAGTCACTCGGGGTGCTAACGTAGTTCAATTCATATCATAACCATAAAGATCAGTATTTATTGAGCCTAAAGTAGATTCAAAGTGAGTCTCCCAGTTAGGAATGATGTTAGCGAATTACTAGAAGGCCACAAGGTGCCCATATTTCACTGACTTTCCAGGATGTCCATAATGAACTGACTTTCCACAGGATCCATAATGAACTGACTTTCCACAGGATGTCCATAATGAACTGACTTTCCACAGGATGTCCATAATGAACTGACTTTCCACAGGATGTCCATAATGAACTGACTTTCCACAGGATGTCCATAATGAACTGACTTTCCACAGGATGTCCATAATGAACTGACTTTCCACAGGATGTCCATAATGAACTGACTTTCCACAGGATGTCCATAATGAACTGACTTTCCACAGGATGTCCATAATGAACTGACTTTCCACAGGATGTCCATAATGAACTGACTTTCCACAGGATGTCCATAATGAACTGACTTTCCACAGGATGTCCATAATGAACTGACTTTCCACAGGATGTCCATAATGAACTGACTTTCCACAGGATGTCCATAATGAACTGACTTTCCACAGGATGTCCATAATGAACTGACTTTCCACAGGATGTCCATAATGAACTGACTTTCCACAGGATGTCCATAATGAACTGACTTTCCACAGGATGTCCATAAGGGGCTCGCTGCCGTGTCGTTACTCATTTCTTGCATGTTTGCTTGTTTCATTACATATAGTAGATGTTGGTGCGAGTTAAGGTTTTCAGGGAATCTATACAGCTGAAGCGCGAACTCATAACGCGGAAGAAGGAATTGATTCTGAAGAGTGTCACTGCCAGGTTACTTGATGGAAGAAGTTGTCGTGCATATGATTGGATTGAACCCTATAGCTTACAACACCGTTTTGAAAGGTAACCGAACTCAATTACAAGGAAAGCCAAACCTTTCATATACTTATTTGTACTTAGCAATAGGCATCCAAAGAACCTATACTTTGAAGCAGGGCTTCCAGTAGTCAAGTAAGCTAACGCGCCCACTCACTAACGCCATGAATACCCAAATTAGGTGAATACAGCACTCGTTAATCACTCTCAAAACCTAACTAGCACTACTGTTCCCTTTCCACTCCCCTTATATACAAGTTAACTGTGTACTGTGCCACTTATATATCTGCGCCTCTTGCAAGAATTCTTAATGTAAACGTGGAGAACCACTAAATCCGTTTCGCAAGATAGGTCCCAGTGTCGCAAAGTAGGTACCATTGTTAGAAAGCCATAGGTGAATCTTAAAGCCTTTGATGCAAGGTGTTAGGTCTCTCCCCTCTATTTCGTAAGAGAAGTTGTTTCGCACGATAGGTCCCATTGTTATAGGTTAGGAACCCATCTTACATAGGTTAGGAACCCATCTTACTACATCTAGGTAGAGCTATAGGAGATAAAATAGAGTGAAGAACAAGAAATTCGGACATATAAGAAAGTAAAGAATGCTTACTCCTCATTAAGTCGACCCTAGACAATTGCTCCTACTTACCTGGCTCATGATTCTGTTTCTTCTAGCTGAGAGTTGAATACCGAGTTGCTAGCGCTTCTAAGCCAACAACAAGAACAGTCGGCAAGCCACTACTATAACAATACTCTACACTTGCAATTCATAAGCTTCCTTTCGACCGAGATACCCGCTTACACCTGCAAACAACACTTTTGCTCAACAAGCTACGGAACAAGAAACAAGCAATGGTGCATCAGATTCGACAAACAAGGGTTTCAAAGGGAAAACCCAGAATCTACACAACACAGTAACCCGGAGGAGAACCCACTTAGCCAAGTCATTTCTTCGTCGTCGAGCGGCAGCCGTTTCAACTCCCTTTCCTTAACAGCCTTTCCTGACTTTATTGGCACTACATCTTATCTCGGCGCAAAGACGGATTTCACTACAGCTCCATCTTAGAGTTCTATATTTCCACTTGAAACTCCGGATTCAGTTACTTCAGCACAATAGAAAAAGGGCTTTCCCTTGTGCCCTTTGATTGATTGCTTTTCAAAGACCCAACGCCCATGTCTAACTACCTCCTAGATAGCATCCACAATAAACTCGAAATGGGTTAATCTTTTAGCAATCTCTCACGACCTTTCTTTCGGTCCCCCGGTTCACAGGAAAATGGTATGGTTCCCTCTACCAGGAAAATGGTATGGTTCCCTCTACAGTTGCAAATGTGAAACGCTATGAAAAATGACTGCTCAATCGAGACGTCGAGTTACCTTGGAGTCAAGCCACATACTCAACAACGTTTCTGTGGAATTCCTCAATCTAAACAGACAGACTCAAACACTTGATCTGAAGAAAGGAGTGTATTCGGTCTGAATCAATCAGGGAACTTCCAAAGACCAAACGATTTCATCTGCCGAAAATAGGGTGAACGAACCAATGGCGGTTTCACTGACCCGATCTGGGCTACCCCGCATTATTCCAGTTCGGACAGACATTGTCGATCTTGCCGGGATGAGAGTGCAGACTCAAGAGTCCGTCTTTACTTGTCATGGTTTGGACTCAGTCGGGTGATTGCACTGGGTGTAAAAAGCGACGTTTGAATCCATAACCCACCCGGTGGCTGATATTGAAAAGGTCCTGGAGGTGAGCTCATTGAAGTGTGATCCGCCGTAAGTCTCTTCCTTGGATCTCGACCAACAAAAGGGTTAGGTATGGGAACCCAAATGGAAAGCCACTCCTCATGACGACCGAATGTGGGTTTAGCACGAAATTGGAAGATGTACCTAAGATCTTGACTAGTCACAAGTATGAGCAGCCTTCGAAGAATTGGATTCATTTTCTCCAAGAGGATATCCTGTCTTCTCTCCGTGGGTTTGTAAAGAACACTTTGGATCACCGGTATACCACACAGGCTTTTAATGAGGACCTAGGAGACTGACGAGACTCGGCCTCTGTTCTCGTCAGCTAGATAAGGCTAGGTTTTCATAGATCAGTTCGGTCTCCGCTCTGAGACCGCCGAGTAGTCGTAGGTAAGTCGCAGCTATCTCCGACCGAGCGAAAAGAAAGTCGTGGTTAGTTTGTTTTTCGGGATCCGCCTTCTCTTCTTCCCCAGGTTATAAGAGAAAAGATCTATTCCAAAAAGGGTAGTCTACGAATTGTTGGTCCTGACCAATGGCGGCCGTGCTTTCCAACGAAAGACCCTGGGAATCTGTCCCCGAGCGTGCGGGCTTTCCTTTACATATTAAATACATTTCTCAATTGATGTTGAGTGAAAATGCATTATGTGAAAAGAGGGAAGCGACTCATTTAGCTGACCGTCAGGCTCACATGGGTTGGTTTATGCTGCTGTCTTGTAGTCAGTTGATGGGAGGTCTTCCATTCCAGTCCAGAAGAGATTGGAATTGCACTCTTTCCCCCACTTATCATCTCTCTGTGGTACTTGTGCCCTCTTCCACTCAGCGCTTTATAGATGGGCATTTGATTGAGAATAGATGGGCATTTGATTGAGAATGCCACCTTATCTTTGCAAAAGTAGCCGAGCCGAAGGAAAATCGAATTGGAGTACCACGGATAAAAGCTAGCTGGATAAACAAGACAGGGATCGCCCGCTCGGCAATGCTACCTTGGGGAGGAGACAAAACACTTTCATATATAAACAAATATTCCACAGCTTTTTCGATATATGAACAATCTGACTATGGAAGAGTTGGTGTCTGACTCATAGCTCTAAGATTACTAGCATGAATAAGCCTGCTTCAACACGACCTAGACTCTTAAAAATAGATAGACTTGCACCGACCTTAAAAGAACCTGGCTATTTTGACGCATTGGATTAACTCACTCCTAAGCTCCATAGACACTGCCAAAGAAGACATAATGAAAACAAACCGCCTGGTAAGGGCTGGGCGGCACGAGAAAGGAGTTTTCTAATCGAAAGAGTTTGGGAATGCCCCGCTTAGTTAACAAACATCGAGTTGGTAGTCGGGGCAGGGCAGCATGGATGGATACGATACTATTGAAGTTCTGTTTGGAATCATTGTGTTCTTCAGATTCTAAAATGGGAGAATAGCAAAGGCCTTTTTCCGCGATTCGACGCGCCCCCCCTAAGCTAGACGATTCACCTACCTGACCTCAGAGAGAATGGAATGAGTCGCCCTAAGCCCTAGTCAGAATCAGAGGTCCAATTGCTCTATAGAAAGCCATCCACTACTGAATAGCTCTTATAGAGATTTCTAAGCCAGGTCAACTGACGCCATCACTACGGTTTATTTCGCTGTGAGAAACAAAGAAAATGTCTGTGCATTGCAGCTGCCATCAAAGTGCATTTCCGCCTTCCTTCCATCCCGAGTTTCCCTGCTTGAGACTGTTTTTGATTAGCCCGCCCTGGTTGGAGCCATGGTCTACCCTGCTGTGCTTCATACCCTCCTTGCTCTTTGTCTAAGATTGGACTACTGGTACCAAACGATTGGACTAAGGCTCCTTTTGGGTTGTTTTTGATTTTGGCTCGTAGGTTGTACGCCAGCCATACGTAGCTTGAACTGTGATGGCCACAATGCGACGCTATTGCCGATCCCCAAGACGCCTTTGATTGAATGTTAACACCTGATCCACCGTATGCACTTCCTACATTCACTCCCGGAGAGGCACCCATTGACCTTAGAAAGAGCCGCTAAACGATCGGACCAGACAGGTGCAGGTAGCCGCCCCGCCCGGCATTGTCCAATATTGACTGCAGCTATAGTCGCCGTGTCTCTCGTTTCGCGTAGCTCTCGGATTCGGGTGGTGAGATGAGATCATAACCTTATTGGCCACCTTTTCTGAGGCATATAAGAGAGATCAATAAGTTCATTAGAGATCAATAAGTTCATTAGATTGGGGAATCTTCTTACGTACCGCGCTTGAGGCAGCTACACTCAGGGCACCGGGCGGCAGCGCTAGTATAGGGGGTGACTCCACGGGCCACAATCAGAATCCTCCACAGGATTTTCACTTTTTCGAAAGAAAGATCACAGCCTACTGGGGCATAAACTTGGAGCTGAGCTGGAATTAGCGACGGCTTGAGCTTTCGAATTCGCTATAGAACGATGGCCATGGATGAAAGAAACAAACAAAACGGAAAGGCTATTCGGTTTGAGTTGGTGTTCGGAGGTACCGCTTCACTAGGGCTCTGCGCCCGTTCCTACTGTTATTGACCCAATGACAGGTGATTAGCGAACCTTGCCCCTTCCTTATAAGGTCAGGGAGGTATGGTTGGGAGGGACAGAGAGATCAGAAACCAAAGTAAAGGGAATAGACTCACAAAAAACTTGAGTGGATAAAGCATAAGCTCTGTAAGCGGATACGCCGATAGAGGAAGCACACATAATTTCTCTAAGAATAAGTGAGTTGTGTCATGGGAAAAAACGCTTTTTTCGTTGATCTCTTACTGGCACTCGAAGCACTTGCCTTTTCGCCCTCCACTCAAAGAAAAGAGGAAAAAGATTACCGACCAACTGCTGCGACGCTTATCACTCTTGAGACTGGCGTGGCGCCTGCTGGATGCTTCTTATCAATAGCAAGAGGAGGACTGAATGAGCTGCTATTTGAGTCGATCATTTCCAAGATGTATCACATTCCTATTTTTGCTTTTATGTAGTGTAAATGCCTTACAATCCTAAGTGTTACGCTTAAGGTCAGAAATGTTATTGGTGGATGCAGGGCTTGGGATCCCCAGAATGGAATTTGTATGCGAGCCTACTGGAGTCAAAATTAACCACCTGTTTGTTTGAGAATAAGGTGGCTGGCCGGTGAATCACTGATCAAAGAGCGAGGCGAAGAAGCATCTCGCTTTGAACGGACACCCGACTCTCTCTTCCACCTTTGAGCATATCTTTTACTTAGAGATTCCCGGTCTTATGTCTTAGCCCTGACCATGTTCTGAGAGACTCTTTCTACTTTGTCGCACCCAGCATCTTTGCTATGTTCCGAATGTCTGGTCATTGAGAATCCAACTCATAGATTAGTTTGCTTCAAGAGTCTATTGAAGGTTAGGTTTTCCCTCTTACTCGGCTAGTGACACATCCGACCTCTTTCTTTTTTTAGAAAGGCCTTGATTTAAGCATCAAAACCAGAGTGACAGGGGTCCCCAGTAAGTTACTTTCTTTTTTGTACCGATTGTTGGCATCTATCTCATATCCCTTTCTTGTGCAAAGAGCTTATTCGAGCGCTGCGGAGTAAGGAAAAAGAAGAGCCACTTCCTGTTCTACGCTATTTGGTTAGTTTCCTCCACTCATGGGAAGTCGCTTTCTCTAATATACTATTGAACCATCTAACCTTCAAGTCACTCGCTACCGGAAATCATGCCTTTACTCCAAGAGCTAACTCGATGGGACTTGGTTTCTTCCTAAAATGTCCCTTGGCCTATTAGCTTCATCGCACTGCGCCAACCTCTTCCCTTACTTGAAGCTTTCCGGACTGGACTCAATTGCTAGAAAGGCTTGAAGCACCTTGTCAATAGCAAGAGGAGGCACTGAATGAGCTGCTATTTGAGTACAATGCGCTTCTCAGCTCACGTTAGCGCCATTGCTTCTTTCTCTTTTTTGTGCCTCGATTCTTTTCTTTACTTTTGAGAGTTTCGCTGTAAGGAGTGATGTGAGTAAGCTGTTAGGTGGAGCACTTCGACTAGTGGAACGCTTTATTCTTTAGAACCAGAGCAGTAGTTTTGAAGCAAAGGGGGAGTCATCATACTTTCACTAAGGGGGAAGGGCGTTCCCTTATTCTTGAACACAGGTGAGCTACAGTAAGAGTTCATATGTTAAGCAACGGGAATTGGTGATTTGGTTCTCTTTCCACTCTTGTTTTGGTGAGTGGGTGCTCCTTCCTTACGGAATTGGTGAGTGGGTGCTCCTTCCTTACGGAATTGGTGAGTGGGTGCTCCTTCCTTACGGAATTGGTGAGTGGGTGCTCCTTCCTTACGGAATTGGTGAGTGGGTGCTCCTTCCTTACGGAATTGGTGAGTGGGTGCTCCTTCCTTACGGAATTGGTGAGTGGGTGCTCCTTCCTTACGGAATTGGTGAGTGGGTGCTCCTTCCTTACGGAATTGGTGAGTGGGTGCTCCTTCCTTACGGAATTGGTGAGTGGGTGCTCCTTCCTTACGGAATTGGTGAGTGGGTGCTCCTTCCTTACGGAATTGGTGAGTGGGTGCTCCTTCCTTACGGAATTGGTGAGTGGGTGCTCCTTCCTTACGGAATTGGTGAGTGGGTGCTCCTTCCTTACGGAATTGGTGAGTGGGTGCTCCTTCCTTACGGAATTGGTGAGTGGGTGCTCCTTCCTTACGGAATTGGTGAGTGGGTGCTCCTTCCTTACGGAATTGGTGAGTGGGTGCTCCTTCCTTACGGAATTGGTGAGTGGGTGCTCCTTCCTTACGGAATTGGTGAGTGGGTGCTCCTTCCTTACGGAATTGGTGAGTGGGTGCTCCTTCCTTACGGAATTGGTGAGTGGGTGCTCCTTCCTTACGGAATTGGTGAGTGGGTGCTCCTTCCTTACGGAATTGGTGAGTGGGTGCTCCTTCCTTACGGAATTGGTGAGTGGGTGCTCCTTCCTTACGGAATTGGTGAGTGGGTGCTCCTTCCTTACGGAATTGGTGAGTGGGTGCTCCTTCCTTACGGAATTGGTGAGTGGGTGCTCCTTCCTTACGGAATTGGTGAGTGGGTGCTCCTTCCTTACGGAATTGGTGAGTGGGTGCTCCTTCCTTACGGAATTGGTGAGTGGGTGCTCCTTCCTTACGGAATTGGTGAGTGGGTGCTCCTTCCTTACGGAATTGGTGAGTGGGTGCTCCTTCCTTACGGAATTGGTGAGTGGGTGCTCCTTCCTTACGGAATTGGTGAGTGGGTGCTCCTTCCTTACGGAATTGGTGAGTGGGTGCTCCTTCCTTACGGAATTGGTGAGTGGGTGCTCCTTCCTTACGGAATTGGTGAGTGGGTGCTCCTTCCTTACGGAATTGGTGAGTGGGTGCTCCTTCCTTACGGAATTGGTGAGTGGGTGCTCCTTCCTTACGGAATTGGTGAGTGGGTGCTCCTTCCTTACGGAATTGGTGAGTGGGTGCTCCTTCCTTACGGAATTGGTGAGTGGGTGCTCCTTCCTTACGGAATTGGTGAGTGGGTGCTCCTTCCTTACGGAATTGGTGAGTGGGTGCTCCTTCCTTACGGAATTGGTGAGTGGGTGCTCCTTCCTTACGGAATTGGTGAGTGGGTGCTCCTTCCTTACGGAATTGGTGAGTGGGTGCTCCTTCCTTACGGAATTGGTGAGTGGGTGCTCCTTCTTCTTTACTTAGCGCTTAAAAGCAAGTATTTTCTTCTTCCCTGAACGTAAACCAATAACTCCTACAGTGCATATCCATTTCGCAGATCAATTGAACTGTCACACAACACTGCGCAACTCGACTCTTTGAAAGACTAAGCCTATACGGATATCCGAACTCTCCTTGATGAACCGACTTCACTGTCTACGCCAATGTCACTTACCTCCGCGAGTATTGTTTTGGGGAGTTACATGGACTACAAAGAACATAGGTGGTTACGACGCAAAAAGCAGTAAAGGGATCTTTCATCATTATAGAAGTCGAATCCAATAGCTCTACTCTTTCTATAGGAGAACGTTGACTCCTAGACTCAACTCGGGATTCCACTCTCAATCCGGTGTTCCACTCCGGTCCTATACTCAATAAGATAGTCAAGGAAGAATGAATCGAAGGAAGTATTTAAGTAAGTTGCTGCAGTGCCAGGAAACAGGAAAGGATAATACTCTTATAAAGCAAGGGAAAGTCCGGTTAGCTAGCTTCACTTAAAGGAGAGGTAGCGGAAAGTTTAGGGGTGCTCTTAACCATGTGCCGTTTCATACAATCCAAATGCATTTCTTGAACGGGGAAGATAAGTAGGAGGAATTCCATATATTGTCTCCTGTAAGCAACTATAGTTCATTTGATACTCACTTCTTTACCCTCTGGCTCTGTAACTCCGGACTCCAGTACTATACGTAGCTTGGCTTGATTTACCGGCGGTCATAGAAGAAGCGGTTCAAAAGGAAGCAGCTATCGGGTCTTCAAGGGGAAGTCAAGGTGTTGGCGATTCTCTTTCAGTTCGACACTTTACTAGATATTATATACCATATCTGTTCTCTGCTTTTCTTTACTAAATGCATTCTATACCATGTGGTAAGTTCAATGGTTTTCTTAAATCAATCAGTGTATTACATAAGTGTTCCATTCAATGGTTTTCTTAAATCAATCAGTGTATTACATAAGTGTTCCATTCAATGGTTTTCTTAAATCAATCAGTGTATTACATAAGTGTTCCATTCAATGGTTTTCTTAAATCAATCAGTGTATTACATAAGTGTTCCATTCAATGGTTTTCTTAAATCAATCAGTGTATTACATAAGTGTTCCATTCAATGGTTTTCTTAAATCAATCAGTGTATTACATAAGTGTTCCATTCAATGGTTTTCTTAAATCAATCAGTGTATTACATAAGTGTTCCATTCAATGGTTTTCTTAAATCAATCAGTGTATTACATAAGTGTTCCATTCAATGGTTTTCTTAAATCAATCAGTGTATTACATAAGTGTTCCATTCAATGGTTTTCTTAAATCAATCAGTGTATTACATAAGTGTTCCATTCAATGGTTTTCTTAAATCAATCAGTGTATTACATAAGTGTTCCATTCAATGGTTTTCTTAAATCAATCAGTGTATTACATAAGTGTTCCATTCAATGGTTTTCTTAAATCAATCAGTGTATTACATAAGTGTTCCATTCAATGGTTTTCTTAAATCAATCAGTGTATTACATAAGTGTTCCATTCAATGGTTTTCTTAAATCAATCAGTGTATTACATAAGTGTTCCATTCAATGGTTTTCTTAAATCAATCAGTGTATTACATAAGTGTTCCATTCAATGGTTTTCTTAAATCAATCAGTGTATTACATAAGTGTTCCATTCAATGGTTTTCTTAAATCAATCAGTGTATTACATAAGTGTTCCATTCAATGGTTTTCTTAAATCAATCAGTGTATTACATAAGTGTTCCATTCAATGGTTTTCTTAAATCAATCAGTGTATTACATAAGTGTTCCATTCAATGGTTTTCTTAAATCAATCAGTGTATTACATAAGTGTTCCATTCAATGGTTTTCTTAAATCAATCAGTGTATTACATAAGTGTTCCATTCAATGGTTTTCTTAAATCAATCAGTGTATTACATAAGTGTTCCATTCAATGGTTTTCTTAAATCAATCAGTGTATTACATAAGTGTTCCATTCAATGGTTTTCTTAAATCAATCAGTGTATTACATAAGTGTTCCATTCAATGGTTTTCTTAAATCAATCAGTGTATTACATAAGTGTTCCATTCAATGGTTTTCTTAAATCAATCAGTGTATTACATAAGTGTTCCATTCAATGGTTTTCTTAAATCAATCAGTGTATTACATAAGTGTTCCATTCAATGGTTTTCTTAAATCAATCAGTGTATTACATAAGTGTTCCATTCAATGGTTTTCTTAAATCAATCAGTGTATTACATAAGTGTTCCATTCAATGGTTTTCTTAAATCAATCAGTGTATTACATAAGTGTTCCATTCAATGGTTTTCTTAAATCAATCAGTGTATTACATAAGTGTTCCATTCAATGGTTTTCTTAAATCAATCAGTGTATTACATAAGTGTTCCATTCAATGGTTTTCTTAAATCAATCAGTGTATTACATAAGTGTTCCATTCAATGGTTTTCTTAAATCAATCAGTGTATTACATAAGTGTTCCATTCAATGGTTTTCTTAAATCAATCAGTGTATTACATAAGTGTTCCATTCAATGGTTTTCTTAAATCAATCAGTGTATTACATAAGTGTTCCATTCAATGGTTTTCTTAAATCAATCAGTGTATTACATAAGTGTTCCATTCAATGGTTTTCTTAAATCAATCAGTGTATTACATAAGTGTTCCATTCAATGGTTTTCTTAAATCAATCAGTGTATTACATAAGTGTTCCATTCAATGGTTTTCTTAAATCAATCAGTGTATTACATAAGTGAACCCAGGGAGTTATCGGTGTATAAGCTAAAGCGCACCAAGAGAGTGATGGGTGTTTTGAAGCAAAGCAATAAGTTCATCAGGAGTCAAGAAGCAATGCAGCTAATTGATATGTCCTAATTCCGGCATGGCGGCAGGAGCTCAAGCCTACTAATGCCAACCTCTGATCCTTTCCTTATTAAGAGCCAGATCTTGTAACTGCTCGATTCTGTTGATAAAGCTCCCTCACCAGCTCTTGCCCAGAGGTTTGTCTGAATTAGTTCCTTCACTCTACAACCCAGGAGCTGCCCTCGCATCAAACTATTTGCTATCAGCCAATAGTATAGGAGTCATCAATTACCAAGTGCTGTGTTCAAGCGGCAGGGCCAAGTCACTACAAAATGAGATCTTCTCCTTCCTTCTATAGGAAAACACTTACTGAAACTCGGGATAGTAACATAACAGTCATAGCCAAGTCCTTTGGTTCTCCACTCAAGCTTGCTCGTACTTTCTTCTTCCCCGAACAGTACTACTCTCTTCTTCTCCGACCCGAACTCTATTTGAATGAAAACTGGTGGACTTCTCCCCATAAGAGCGTTAAAGCTTTATAACCGCTTAGTTTCAGAGTGCTGGACATAGTGAAGCTCTTCCGAACCAATACTCTGCTCCGGACTCTCTACTTCCTTATTGTTTGCTGCTGCACAAGTAAGAATTTATTGATCTTGATACAGCAACTGATCCTGCGCCAACTCATTGCTTGATACAATTACTTTTCCCCAACACCTTGAATAGCTCCCCTGGTCTACCTCCCTCTCGCCAACCAACCGAACTACTACTTCATTTAGTTCCTTAGGGGCATAAGGCTAAGAGCTAGTTTCGATGCAACTTCAAATCGGTTATGACCAATTCCAAAATATCCCGAAATAAGTCAAATAAATTAGTAACAAACTTGACTACCTCTCCTCTAAACTGTATTCTTTATTTCTGACTTCATTGGCTAGATCGTACCTGGAGCCTAATTCTGATACCTGATGCGCTAGCAATTATTAGAAGGGCCCTTCCTCCTATTATACTATTTCTAAGAATGCGCTAGCAATTGGCCAGCTCGATAGATCGTACCCTATTCTTCTCTTGCAACAACAAAAGAAGTTGTGGTGTCAAAGTTGGAGTTGCTTTGTCAGTTGAAAACATTCCAATATCCATTCCAATTCCGTTGAAAACATTCCAATATCCATTCCAATTATTATCTTCTTATAGGATAGGACTTAACTACATCAGAGGTTAGATTAGATGCCCGGGCTTCCCTTATCTTTATTCTCTTGCTCTTTCCACTCGAACAAGAACTGTACTACTACTTGCTACTGGCTCTGCTCTAACTGCTTTCCTTGTCTAAACTCATTATAGATGCCCTATCTACCACTACTCATAAGAATTCAACAAGTCAGTATAGGAATTCAACAAGTCAGTATAGGAATTCAACAAGTCAGTATAGGAATTCAACAAGTCAGTATAGGAATTCAACAAGTCAGTATAGGAATTCAACAAGTCAGTATAGGAATTCAACAAGTCAGTATAGGAATTCAACAAGTCAGTATAGGAATTCAACAAGTCAGTATAGGAATTCAACAAGTCAGTATAGGAATTCAACAAGTCAGTATAGGAATTCAACAAGTCAGTATAGGAATTCAACAAGTCAGTATAGGAATTCAACAAGTCAGTATAGGAATTCAACAAGTCAGTATAGGAATTCAACAAGTCAGTATAGGAATTCAACAAGTCAGTATAGGAATTCAACAAGTCAGTATAGGAATTCAACAAGTCAGTATAGGAATTCAACAAGTCAGTATAGGAATTCAACAAGTCAGTATAGGAATTCAACAAGTCAGTATAGGAATTCAACAAGTCAGTATAGGAATTCAACAAGTCAGTATAGGAATTCAACAAGTCAGTATAGGAATTCAACAAGTCAGTATAGGAATTCAACAAGTCAGTATAGGAATTCAACAAGTCAGTATAGGAATTCAACAAGTCAGTATAGGAATTCAACAAGTCAGTATAGGAATTCAACAAGTCAGTATAGGAATTCAACAAGTCAGTATAGGAATTCAACAAGTCAGTATAGGAATTCAACAAGTCAGTATAGGAATTCAACAAGTCAGTATAGGAATTCAACAAGTCAGTATAGGAATTCAACAAGTCAGTATAGGAATTCAACAAGTCAGTATAGGAATTCAACAAGTCAGTATAGGAATTCAACAAGTCAGTATAGGAATTCAACAAGTCAGTATAGGAATTCAACAAGTCAGTATAGGAATTCAACAAGTCAGTATAGGAATTCAACAAGTCAGTATAGGAATTCAACAAGTCAGTATAGGAATTCAACAAGTAAGTCAACTCCCCTTCCCCTACCCGACACAAGAACTTCAACTTATTCCACAGCCAAGCAGCTGGCAACTAAACCTCTCCGAGAGTAAGTAGTGAAGCCGACCTAAACTCAGAACTTCCCGGGCTATCCGACCTCAACTCGAAATGAATCAAATCTTATTTAATGGAGGATGACCCTATCGATACCCCGAAAACAGTCATTGTGAACCTTAACTGACTTTTGAGCGGAACTTGAACTGTCATCAACAACACCCTTTCCTGCGGAAGATCTTTCAACTGAGTCTGATCTTTATGCTGCTTCGTTCTCGAACTTCAGATTATCCTACTGATGAGCTCGGGTTAGTAGCGCTCTCTCCAAGTGTTTTACGCGTTTGCCTTGTCTCTTACTTTCCTTATTTCTCTTATGTGGTTGTCAAACCATTTCTTTGGAACCCGGGGCAGCTTGAATATAAGTGCAAGAAAGAATATAAGTCAGGGCAAGCCGACAAGCGACTATAGGAGTTATCTCAAGCGTACGTGAGCTCTTTGACTTTCCAAGTGGGTTGTTCCTTGCTTATGCTTCTTTACTTTATAAGAACACAGCCTTACAGCTCTTTGCCATATAACATGACTCAGAATATAGACTAATAAGCTTCTTTCTTCCATAGATTAATAAGCTCTTTCTGCCTTACAGCTCTTTGCCATATAACATGACTTATGATGGACTGGACTAATAAGCTTCTTTCTTCCATTGACTAATAAGCTTCTTTCTGCCTTACTGGCGACTCCACTTGAGACTTCTCTTGTCTTGCAACTAGAGTTTGGCCTGTACTCACTCTTGTCTTGCAACAGAACAGGCTACTCTACTTTATACGATACAGAGTGTGGGCCTTACCAAATACATAAGAGTACTCCATTATTCCAGAGTCAATTATTCTTATCGTCGTTACTTGTTCGTTCTGCTCACGTAAGCTATACATTCTACATTGCTTGTTCCCTGACCTGACCTTTTACTTGGCTGGACTTTCCCCTTGTTGTCATTTCGTGGAGTTATTTGGATTTGCATTCCCTTTGTTGTCCGTTTCGTGGAGTTATTTGCATTCCCTTTGTTGTCCGTTTCGTGGAGTTATTTGCATTCCCTTTGTTGTCCGTTTCGTGGAGTTATTTGCATTCCCTTTGTTGTCCGTTTCGTGGAGTTATTTGCATTCCCTTTGTTGTCCGTTTCGTGGAGTTATTTGCATTCCCTTTGTTGTCCGTTTCGTGGAGTTATTTGCATTCCCTTTGTTGTCCGTTTCGTGGAGTTATTTGCATTCCCTTTGTTGTCCGTTTCGTGGAGTTATTTGCATTCCCTTTGTTGTCCGTTTCGTGGAGTTATTTGCATTCCCTTTGTTGTCCGTTTCGTGGAGTTATTTGCATTCCCTTTGTTGTCCGTTTCGTGGAGTTATTTGCATTCCCTTTGTTGTCCGTTTCGTGGAGTTATTTGCATTCCCTTTGTTGTCCGTTTCGTGGAGTTATTTGCATTCCCTTTGTTGTCCGTTTCGTGGAGTTATTTGCATTCGGTTCTTTGCTTTCCCTTTGCGCCTGTTGCTTTGCTTGTTCCCGCAGCTGCTTCAAGAATGGAATCTCGGTGGCACATCCTTTCTTCTATACTTGACTTTCACTTGACTTCGAGCTTTCGGGGGAGTGCTCAGTAAACCCGCCGACTAACTTACTATCCCCGTTACGTAACTCCCGATGATGAAAGTAACTCGAAACTCTCTAACGCGCTTAATAACTCGCTAACGTGCAAACAAGCTACGGCAACTCCAATAAGCTGATGCGCCTTGAATCGAATTTGTACACCTATTCTATAATTAAGTGAACCAAACCTTTTTCGCTCGCTACCGCGGTGCACCCGCTTGTATACTAGTGGATTTGCTTCTTTCTTCTGTAATTCCACCGCTTGCTTGTTTACTGGAAATCGAAATAATTGATTGATTCCTATCAGTATTGGTTACTTGTTTACTTGAAATCGAAAGAATTCTCTAATTGATGGATTCCTATCAGTCTGGCTTTCTTGCTTCTCGCTCGGGGAACAAGCTTATCGTTGCGCTTACTTAGTTGTGAGTCTGTCTGCTTGTCTCTTACCTTAACCCTTACTTTATACCCTTCCTTTTCTTTTCTTTCGCCGGTAAACTCTCTTTTCAATGAAGAATGGAATATCTCTCTTTTCGAGCATATGATATAGAAGAAAATGTAAGCTAAAGACACATACTGCTTCCCTGAATCATGGCATGGAACCCCAACACAGCACTCGACCTCTCGTCAAACACCTGAACGAACTATACTTGAAGAACCACTGGCACTTGAAGCAGACTTTCTCACTGCCTCATATCGTGATAAAGCTTATTCTGTTACTGCAGCACTTGAACCTCGCTCTACGGCAAAACACAGAAACATCATTTCCTTATACGGATCCTGTCCTGCTCTACCATCTTTTAAGGGTTTAGGCTGAAACTTACTGTTAGCGTAGAAAAAGGAATTGACACAACACCACTTTTCGCTTACTCACTTTCTAAGGATTCTGATCTTTATCCATCTTATGCTGGCACTTGTACATTAGCTTCAATCAAATCATCCATCTTTATCGGCATCCGCCGCCCCATACTTGATTTTCCACTTGATAGGAGCCATTATTGTAGGGCTGCTTGAGCAACCAGGACTCTATTCTTTGATTCCGCCCTGAACTCCCCTTTCTGAATCGAAATAGTCAGTAGCACCCTAAACTCCAGCTAGAAGAAACCGCTCCCGCATTATTCTGAAAGGAGTATTGGATTTGACAAGGAAGTGGGACAAGAAGTCTCCTACCTATAAGAACAAGGAAGTGGGACAAGAAGTCTCCTACCTATAAGAAGTAATCCTATGCAGTGAAATTCCAATTTTGACTTTGTTATCCATCCTACTATAGAACTATAGAAAGACCCAAATGTGATGTTTGACTTTAAGCCGAATCGAGGAAGCACAGTTCCGTTTTCATTGAATAATGGAATGTTTAGTGGCTTTTCTCAAATACATACTTACCACTCGGAGTTCTCAATTCCTGTTTTGGGGATCAGAGGCCGCAGAATGACCTGTTTGAAAGTAAAGTGAAGGAAAAGAAGAGAGTATGGTTTTTGACTTTGATCCCTATATTGGACTCCTATAGAAATCGAGAATTGAAAGCGAATCAGAAGTACTGAAGTAAAGAATTGAACTACTAAGAGGAAGCCTTAGAGCTGGGACTCAGAATCAAACCGACCGGGCTTAGACTGTAGCTCTGTCACCTTAGCCTGAAACCACCAAGCAACTACTAATGACCCCAGCACTACTAACGTGGCGCGGTAGCGAGCGGATAAAGCGGTAGCGAGTTTCAGTCGAAGAATCAAACAAGTACCCTCGGAATCGAACTCACCAATTGAAGCCTTAGCTTCAGTAGCCCAAGAATGGAGCGGTGAAGTCGAAGCCTTAGAACCCTCCGCTCTAGCCTGTAGTACTAATAACACAAGATCAGAATTTAACTCGTTGCTTGCAGCCTCAAACGAGCTGACCTTAGCCTTCGAACCAGTAGCAACAGAATTGAACTCCGCTGCCCGAGCCTCTAGCTCTGCTTTACCTTAGCCTGAAACTAGCTCACCTCAGACTCCAACTAGCAGCCCTCAGCCTTGCTCTTCGGCGTCTCAGCCTTGCTCTCCGGAGTGAAAGAATGGAGCTCAGTAGTAACAGATACAAGCAGACAAACCAAACTGAAGTCAAGTACTATTTCGACATTTGCGTTGTTTTTTCCCGGGGCCAAGTCACTACTAACGTGACGCGGCAGGGAGTTCCGGAAAAAAGAAGTGATTTTTCTCGGTCTATTAAGGGGCCAAGTCACTACTAATGTGACGCGGCAGGAGCTCCTCCTTTGCGTCGAAAAAACCCGGGTTTCGTCAAAAAATAAGTGATTTTTCTCGGTCTATTAGGGGAAATCCGGTCGCTGCCTTTTTTCCCGGGAAAACGCCAAGATCTCATGACTTTTCACCCAGCTATTAGGTAAATTTCCTTGGCAACGAAAAAAGCCGTGTTTTAGTGACTTCCGACTTGCCTTGCCGACCCGAACTAACTCCCCCTTTGCCTCACACTCCTTACTCTCGGGAAGCTGTGGAATCAGTTCTCCTATATGAAGTTCTCCTATGTTTCCTATACTGAGTCAGTAGAGCTTCAAGAGAAGTGGTTTTTCACCTGTTTTCTCAATTCCAACGGTGTTAAGTAAACTCCCCGAGCCGCCAAGACGGCAAGCAACTACTAATGTTGCGCGGCAGGAGCTCTTTTGGGGTCGCTGCCTTTTTTCCCGTGTTTTGGCGAGTGTCTTGGCTGTTGGTATTGTTGAGAGCCTGAGGGGGCATCGGGTATCATTATATAATAGTTATCAATGGAGAGGCAAAAGGGATGCCAAGCCGATCAGATTGAAATGAAGGGTAAGCTATGTCTTTACTTGAGCCAGGTATTATATATTGTTGAACAAGCAGCCCTGCCACGACACGGGTTCACTGACTTAAACGGAAACTGACCCTCCAACTCAATACTCGCACATTCCTTCTCACGCCTTAACCCTACTTAAGAACTGAAACAGGGCATTCCACTTCATCCGCTCCATCTTCTTCTCTATTTCATTGAATCCCACCTACCCTATAGGGAGATACTTTCTGGCCTTGTTGCTAAGTCATTAACTAAGTGGCCTTGTAGCTAAGGAGTCATATTCTTTCTGCCTTTGCAAACCTCAATAAAGGATAACTGCTGCATCTCGGCACCCCGAAACCATAAGTTAGGACATAGGCCAGGCGAACACAGGAACTTGTCAGAACTAATTATAGAACGTATTTCTATGAGTCTATTACTTGCTTTGCGTTACTAGGACTATTGTAAATATCATCCTATTAAGAAGATAATAATGAATTTAGTAAGGGGGCAAGCCGGGCAAGTCACTTCCGGTATGAGAATTCTCTACAAAGGACAGGTCTTCCACTCAGGTACTTCCACTCCTATGATACTTAGAAACAGGTAAAACTACTCCCACTCCTATTAATACAAAGCAGGTACAACTACTCCCACTCCTATTAATACAAAGAATAAGGTCTCAATAAGGTCAAAGTTCTTGAGTTCGAAAGTCAGCAGTAGAATGCCCTGTTCGCCTGTCCTGTCCGAGGTTGGAAATAGAGAACATGCCCGGGGTAGTAAATAGGCCACCAGTGTTTTAGAGTTCTGAGGTAGAGCAACTCCGGGGTAGAGCAATTGTCTTACATCCTCTGTGCAAAGGGCGTTTACAGCTTTTTGTTAATAGAGGAAGAGCCTAAGGTTTCTTAATAGAGGAGCCTAATTCTTCTAATAGAATGATATGTCTCCACTGGTGCAATTGAATGAAACCAACCCGGTTGACTCTCCAACAGAGGTGGGCAATAGTGAAGCAGTGTTTTCGTTATGAACAAGTCCGGCGGTTATGAACGAGTCCTGTCTTTGATTCGTGAGTTCACCTTTCCCTTTTGCCTTCCCGCTTTTCGCTTCTTGATACATACGATTAAAGTCAAGCACCAACTTAGACAACACTCGAAACAGAACCTTTTGCCTCATTCTCCTAAACTAGCAACATAGCCCTGTAACCTCTATCTACCGACTCGGGAAAGCCTGCTCCACTTCACCT
>PYDT01000953.1:0-27986 GCA_004837865.1 Musa balbisiana
TCACCGAAGTAATGTCTAACCCAATTATTTTACAAGCAAAGAGAAGTTTCCGAACCCAAGGAAACCCTATTTTCAATTGTCTCAAAATTGGATCAGAATCAGGAATACAAATGATTCGAGATGCGACAAAACAAAAGAGTTAAGACGGCTCAATAATGTCTAGATTTTCCCTTCGAATTCTGTCAGAATTACCCAACTTGAGTTATGAGTAAGAATGAAATTTCTTTTTTTTTTTTTTTTTAGGAAGAACAAATACTAAAATGAATTAGACTATGATTTGAGTCATTCTTTTTGTGGTTTACTATTTGATAGTTATATACGAAAGATATACCGAAATTAAAATAATTTTTTCTCGATCCGAGCCGTAGAGGAGAAAAACCTCCTTACGTTTCTGGGGGGGATTGTTTTGTACATCTATCCCAATGACCATCTATCGACTCGTTGCATTGATGTTCGATCCCGAGAAAGGAAGAGATTTTCGAAAAGTGGTTTTTATGATCCGATAAAGAATCAACTTATTTAAACGTTTCCGCTATCTATATTCCTTGAAAGGGCGCTCACCCTACAGGACCCTGTTATTATATTTTAAGTAAGGCGAATTTTTTAAAGAAAAAAAACTCGATTGTAATTAAAAGAAAACACAAAATTACTAAAAAGGGGGGATGAGTAATCTAAAATCTATCTTTGTATAATTTTTTTACTTACAATTTTTTACCTAAAATTTTCCCTTTTCTTCTCTATCATACTTTAAATTTACTTTGTCTGTTATAGGAATCCACCACAACAAGGGATGAAGCTTGCTTGTTGTCCTCTAATTGATTGACTAACCCGAGATTTTTTTCTTTATCTTTTCCCTTATTTTTTTTCCATCAAAAGTCTTATTATGTTTGTGCCACCCCAATACAAATCCTTATTTTATTTACTTTATTTGTTATTTGTTTTCTCAACATTGCATTCATATTGACAATGTTATCGAACAATATAATTGATATAGATAATAACTCTCTTTATCCAGACCCCTATTGGTGTTTCACTTCACGTTTACTCAAAGGCTGGGGTTTTGCCATTGTTGGTTTACTTGTCATATAAGACGTATTTTGAATTTAACTTAAAACAAAATAAAAAAATTGATAAAAAACTGTGGTTCCTGTCAAATTGAGCACTCTTTATGAGTCTGGTGTTTTTAAAAATATATCTGTAACATTTTTTTTAGTTTTTACATTTTTTTTATTTATTTGTATAAGTTGATCATAAAATATTTTTTTATTTATTCTTAGTTTCACAGTGTTTTGATGGTGGTCGGCGGCAATTTTATTTCATTTTTCATTTTGATCGGTATCTACCTATCCTATTTATTTTATTTTATTATTCGGTTGCTACCTCAACGGTAGAGTACTCGCTTTAAGTGCGACTATGATCTTTTACACATTTGGATGAAGCAACATTCGTTCCAGACTATTGGTAGGTCGATAAGACCACGACTGATCCCACAGGTAATGACTGAGAAAAAGTAGCATTTCGTACTACAATAAAAATAAATTTCTTATTTATTACACAAAATTTACAAATTAAATGAAAGTGGACTTTTATATTTTAGTTTATCCTTACTGGATCGCTACAAAAATAAAAATTTTTGGCAGGGAAGGGACAAAAAATTCACATTTACAGTGGGTCTGGGAAAATGAATAGAGCCGATGTTCCAATTCTGTAAAACAAAAAGCACGATCTTATGCTTTCTTAATTTGATTGAACGATTACCCGATCTAATTAGACGTTAAAAATCGATTATTTCCTATACGGAAGGGTGCTTTCTCTGTGGTGACCATTGATTCTTTTTTCCTTTTTGGTTTTTTTTAATGAATCCTAACTATTCTTTCTTCTGTTAGACCGGATGTGTAGAAGAAACCGTATACTGATAAGGAAATAATTCCAAAGTCAAGAGCGTCGGGTTGCAAAAATCAAGTGTTGTTTACCTCTTGTATTAAACGAAATAAACAACAAGATAACCATGATAGAAAAAGAGAATAAAAAGAATCTATTGATTGGACTCCCTTTTTCCTTTTCGGGGGGTCTATATTTTTATACTATGTTATTCTATATAGAAAATAAATACTCAAAAATACCTGTTTTGACCTATTGCACTAATGGATCATTTGATAACCCAATAAAGGCCTCCTACCCTGCTTCAAGTGGAAATGTAAATGGAAGAATTACAAGTTTAGAATAAAAAGATAGATCTCGGCACAATACTTTCTATATCCAGTCGTTTTCAGAGATAATATATTACGTATTTGCTATGATCAGGGTTAAATAGTTCCATTTTTTCTATGAACCCGTTATTTTTTGGGGTTATGGCAATAACATTTAGGTTAGTCATTACTTGTGACACCGCTTATTATTCGAAGGTATCACAAATTATTTGATTTATTCGTTGATGATTCTTACCACAATCGATTCGGTTGGGCACAACATTTCTTTTTTTCCCCTTTTTTTTCTCAGATGATTCAAGGTTTTGCAGTCCTTGTGGAAATGTCATTCTCGTTGCAATTAGTATCTTCCCTTGAAGAAAAAAAATACCAAACTCTCATACTTAACAATCTATCATTCAATATTTTCCCTGTTTTAGAGTAAATTATCGCATTTTAAATTATCTGTCAGATATACTAATACCTCATCCCCATCCATATGGAATCCTGTTCCAAATCCTTCAATCCTGGATCCAGGCTGTTCCCTTCTTTGCATTTATTGCGGTTCTTCTCACGAAATTAAGAATTGAATAGTCCATTACTCCGAAGAAATCTATTGATGTTTTTTCAAAGAAAATACAAGACGATTTGGTTCTTATATATTTTTATGTATCTGAATGTGAATTTGTATTATTTTTTCTTCGTAACATCTTCTTATTTCCTATTAACCATCTTTTTGGAGCCTTTCTTGACGCAACCTTTTTATGCGAAAATAGAACATCTTGTGTGTGGCGAAATTTTTTTCAGAAGCTTTATGGGTCTTCAGTATCCTCCATCACTATGTTTCGTATCAGAAAAGCGTTCGGGTCAAGGGATCATTTGTCTGATGAAGAATGGAAATGCCCCTTTTGGAAAATTTCTGGCCATATATTTTAATTGTTTGGTCTCAACCGTACCAGGATCCATATAAAACCATTATCAACATTCTTCTTTTCTGGGTTATTTCAAGTGTACTATAAATTCTTCGGCCTGTAAGAATCAATGCTAGAGAAATTCTTTTTCTAATGGATGATTCCTTACTAAGAATTGGATACCTATAGTCCCATTATTCCTCTGTGGTGCGAGGTGTCCTTGTGCTAAAACAGCTACATTTGTATACCTATCCGGCATCCTGGGGTTATTAAGCCGTTGGACCGATTTATCACTTGGAATGTGATTAAATCGTTTTGCGGATATGTAAAATCTTTCTCACTTCATAGTGGAATCCCTCAAAAAACAGAGTTTGTATCGATGACGTATTACTTCGACTTCGTGTTCTCGACTTTGGCGTAAACCATAAAAGTACGTACGCATTTTTGCAAAGATGAAGTTCGGGATTATTAGAAAATTCTTTACGGAATAAGAACCAGTTATATTCTTTGATCTTTCCCCAATAACTTCTTTTTATTTACATGGATCATCTAGAGAACGTATTGGTATTTGGATATTATCCGTATCAATGACCTGGTAAAAATTTATAATAAAATTAGGCATAGAAACCTACATAGAATAGAAGATATATGAAATTATCTACATATATAGAGATCAGAGAAAAAGTCTTCACGAATTCTCATGCGGAAATGCTCATGTAGTAGTGTAGTGTTTAATCACTGAGTATCAAAATTTTTATACTTTTTCTTTTTTTCTTTCTCGGGATGTTTTTTATAGTATACATAGGGAAGTCGTGTGCATGAATGCAAGCACGTTTGGGAAGGTATTTTTTTTCCTCGATTGTAACAAGGAAATTAACTACTCCTCCGCTAGTTCCGGGTTCGAGTCCCCGGGCAACCCATACGGAAAATAGACAAACTCCATCTTTCTTTTCTATTTATTCACTTCATTTCCAAATTTAATTCATTTCATTTCAAATTTTTATGGTATTATCCGTAGATATTTGGTGTGTTTTACCGTAGTAGATAAGATAGATATCGTCTTTTCTGTGAGATTGGTTGACATTGACATATAATCATGCTACTGTAAATACCAGTCTTCTATATCTATCTCATTTTCTAGTTATATTAATAGTGTGCTTGGGAAGTCCTTAAAATTGAATAACCAACATCTTACCATGCGCAATTTTAGAGAGACCGAAAGTACAAGCCTATGGGCTTTTTCTGTTTCCTTCTGCAACTGGATACCCACACTGAAAACCGGTCCTTTCCATTGGTGGTTCGTGTTTTGATGATCCCTACCTTATTGACCGCAACTTCTGATTTATTATCGCCTCATTGCTGCGGCTCCTCGCGATATATTATGGTGTATTCGTGAACCTGTTTCTGGTTCTCTACTTATTGGAAATAATAATCTCTCTTGTGCATGTAATTCCTACTTCTGCACTATAGGTTTTACATTTTACCCAATCTGGAAGCGACTGTTGATGATGGTTATACTGGTGGTCCTTATGAGCTACTTGTTTCTACACGTTCTTACTTGTGTAGCTATGTTCCATGGGTCGTGAGTGGGAATAGTTCCGCTGGGTATGCTCCTTGGATTGCTGTGGCTATGTCAGCTTATCAGCTCCTTTTGCAGCTCGCTACTGCTGTTTTCTGATCTACCCTATTGGGTCCGGAATTTCTCTGATGCGTATGGTGCCTAGGATATCTGGACTTTCACTGCATGATTGTATCCAGCAACACAACATCCTTATGCATCCGTTCACATGTTCGGGTAGCTGCGTGTATTCGGGACGGGCGGCTCCTATTTCATTCTATGCAATGGTTCCTTGGTAACCTCTAGTTTGGATCAGGGACACCCACTGAAACGACTCTGCTAACGCAGTTACAGATTTCGTCAAAGGAAGAGACTTATAATACTCCGTAGCTGCTCATATGGTTTATATTTGTCCGGTGATCTTCCAATATGCTTAGTTTCAACAACTCCGTTCTTTACATTTCTTCTTGGCTGCTTGGCCTTTCATTGTACTGGTTCACTCTGCTTTAGGTATTAGCACATGCTTTCACCTAAAGGTTTCAATTTCAACCAATGATTGACAGTCAGGGTCGTGTCATTACACTTGGTCTGATATCATCACCGTGCTAAACCTTGGTATGGAATTAAGGCATGAACGTAATGCTCACAACTTCCCTCTAGACCTAGCTGCTGTCGAAGTTTCATCATCTTCTACAAATGGATAGGATTTTGTTTCATTAGTGTATACTAAGTTAAAACCAATACATCCCCCCATGTCTTTGCTTTAGCAAGCATGGGTATTGCACTTTGTTTGGATACTTTATTTTTTTTTTTTTTTTTTTTCTTTTCACAAAAAAAATTATTTTTCAATTTCAGTTTTTGTTGTATATTAATTTATATTTTATTTTTTATCTTTTAATATTAACATGTTTTATTTAGTTTGTTTTATAAGTTATTTTCATATTAAATGTTTTATTTAATATTAAAATGAACTTTTAAATTAACGTATCACACGCGATTTATATCGTTCTTTCTCTCTTCTTCTTTTTGCATTTCTCCGTCAAAACTCAAAGTAGGCGGCGACTTCTCCCATTTGTGACCTAACCAATAAACGAATCTGTTATATCAATAGGTGAAATTTTCCTTTTCCATATTGAGAAAAACTTTTATAGCGATGTAATGGCCAATTCCACATTTGTGTGGTATAATGGTAGATTCCCGAGACCAATTTACTAATGAATCTTTCCCTTCCTTCCCTCCTATGTTTGAGTTTTTTGTTCCATTTTTTTTTTATTTTTTTTTTTTTTTTTTTTCTTTTGGCTTTTTTTTTTTTTTGTTTTTTTTCCTTTTCTTTTCCGGATAAATTGTTTGCTTACAAAAGGCTGTTTTTTTTTTTTTTTAGCTAACGTTGTCCATGTCCCATGTATTACTTACTCTCCTTTTTTTTTTTTTACATTTTTTTTTTAAGATTGGCATTCTAGTGTCCAAATCCTCGAATCTAATTAAGTATGGAGTCCAATAAATACATACTGATGAATGAAAAATATAAAATCCATTAGCTAGAAAAGGGGGCGGATGTGCCAAGGTGGATCAAGGCAGGTGGATTGTGATCCTACCATGCGCGGTTCCTTTCCGCGTTCGTGTCGCCCATCAACATTTTTGTTCAAATTAAAAATTCTATTTTCAATATTCCTATTTACGGCGAACGAAGAAATAAACTATCACTATAAATGTTTTTTCCTTTTCATACGTTCTTCTTCCAAGCCCAGGATACCCCAAGGGTTGTGGGTTTTTTTTTTTCCTACCGATTGGGCTCTCCCCCTCACCGCCCCCATGGGATTGGTCTCAGGTTCATAACTACTCCTCTTACGACAGACGCTTACTAGCCAACCTAGTCCGGCCTCTACCCAAACTTTTTTGGTTCCCCCCACCATAGCCCACTTGTCCGACTGTTGCCTAAGCAGTTTTGGATATCCAAACGGACCTCCCCCCGATGGAATCTTAATGTGGCCCCGATTTACCCTCTTTTGCAATCAGTTTTCGCACGCACCTGCTGCCTAGCTAATTGTCCACCCTTTCCAAGTGTGATTTCTATTGGTATGTCTGGCCGGGCCTAAGGGCATATCGGTTGAAGTATATTCTTCTTTTTTATCAATAAAACCCTTCCAACTGTACAAAGCGTCTTCCAGCAATACGCTTCTAGATGTCTTTATGATAGCTAGACAGATGGATCTTAATAATCGGATCTTGAGTACACATGAGTGGATATAGAAGCCAATCTGGCTGAAGCACTCCATTTATGATCTTCTACATCCTATGTCTCCCCGGTCCGTCATCTGGCTTATTTTCTTCATGTACATTCAGACCGAATGACTCTATAATTACGTCCGATACTTCCCCATATTACGGTTACGAGGAGACCTCATCTCTTTTCCCCGGGGGGATCTTTACCATTTACCACTTGTGCTTGCTTTCATTCGCCTCTGACCAGTCAATTAATTGGAATAACCCGCCTCCTCTTTTGAAACAAGGGGCGCTTCCGTTTCGATGCGATGCTTCAAACATTGTCTTCTCCTTATTACCATAATCTCTAGAGCAATAATTTTCTATAGGACCTACTGAACATCATCACTGCTGCCGTTACGCCACAGTTTCTGTTGAGGTCCTATCCCGTAAGGTAACTCAATTGATCAGTGATCGATTTCTTTCTAGGTTTCCGTCGAAACCTAATTGTTACTACTCCAATTACGTAAAATCAATATTCAAACCGCCTCAAGGTGGGCCATTTCCCATTGTATATATGGACTTCTGTACAGACCACATGTGTGATCTGTTTTCCAATTATAGCCCATTACTCTGGGCGTAAATATATCCTTCTCACCTCCCTGCTCATGTGTCTCGGTCCATCCCCACCACTTCAGCCACTTAGTCGCTATTTCGTCTGTTATGGTTCTTCTATTCTATGGTTACGATTCGACCAGATATTCTTTGTTCATTCCGTCGACAAAAATCGATTTTACGGTATAGACGCTTATGACCTCCCTCCTCTATGCGGCGGTAATGATCCTCTTGCATACTTAACGAATCTTTACTACAAACGATTCTTGTCCATAGAGATCAATTATTTCCGTGGATTGGGAATTCACTTACTGTTATTTACGGCTCCAGTTGCGGTGCTCGGTAGAAGTTTTGTGAATAAATGTTATCGCCGTGTTATTAAGTATTTTGCTTAATTTCTTCCTCTATAATAGGTGAATAATAATCACCCGTTGAAGCGTAATATCATACCTCTGGTAATGCATTGTATTTCCCCAAATAGGTCCCATTCTTCACCCGTTCCCGGGAGTCGATGCTATTCATATGCTATGACCTTGACAACCAAAGCAGAGTTCGCCCCATTCTTTATTCTGTCCTAGTTGATCCTGATTCGACATAGAAGTATATTGATTGTCCCCATCCCCGATACTTTTTTCTGTAATACTGCATATTTGATTCCATCCCAATCCATTTTTCTTCCCTATGAGTGTCCAGTCTCGTAAGATTCTAGTTCTTACTGTTCATCATGTGTATGTAGGAATAAACATACCAATTCGTTGTGGATGAGAATTCCATTGATACAGAGCCAATCCAATATACTTATTGAACGTTCCCATTGGGTGCAACCAGCAGGAATTGAACCTCGAATTTGCCATATGAGTTTGGGCGCTTTAACCATTCAGCCATGGATCTTTACAGAGCTCACGTATCCTCGTAAATATTCGTAAATAATATATCGGAATAAATAGTATATCGTAATTAAGTATATCGTAAATAAGATATAATCGAAAATATTAGTCGTATAAATAAGTTAATCGTAAATAAGTAATAGCGTATCATAATTATAGCGTATAAATAGTAAGATCGTAAATGTATAAATAGTATACGTAAATATTATATCGTAAAGACGATAATATCGTAATAATAAGTATATCGTATAAGTAGCTCGTATTAAATAAGTATACTGTATAAATAATATAATCGTAAAATGTATAAATAATATACTCGATTAAAAAGTATATCGTAAATAAGTATAATCGTATAAATAAGTATATCGGAAATGTATAAATAACCCAACTTCCAATTGAAATAAATCTTTAGTTTACATAAAACTTTAGGAGGGATTTATGGTACGACATCAATGCAAATTCTGATTCGCGAATTGAGAGAGATCTTGAGAGAGAATCAAGAATCTCACTATTCTTAGATTCGTGGATCAAATACATTGTTTTTCCATCAAGAACCTTTAGGAACTGTTTGACCCCCGAATTGGAGTACCCTACTTTCACGTGATTCGCAGGGTTCCACAGCCTCGATATTTCCTGATCCAAAGGTGGTAATCAAAGGTGTAAGACTGCCTGCTTGCGGTCCTTATATCTCGTATTAACAATGAAAGATGGTCGCAAAAAAAATCTCTATTTTGATGGAGCTTCTTCCCTATCGCTATGGGGGAATCCATTGGACCCAGAATGAGCGTGGAAGAATCTTTTCGGTCTTCCAATATCCTAGGTTTATTGTTTCTTTCCTGTTCTCCAAAAGGGAAAAAATTCGGAGAGTTGTTTCATGGATCCGCAATAGGGGGGTGGGGGGGTGAGTTACTTGGGGTCTCCCAATAAATAAACAGTGTATCACTGCCTGAATCTAACCGGAGTTGCGTGGTGGAGGAAACCGTCGAAAAAAGGGATTCAGTTGTAAGATAATCTAATGAAAACGTAGCTGGAATTAAGATCTCATTCAAGGATAGATGCGAATACTGGAGTATTCTTTTTTTATCTATACGATGATCCGATCCGCAAGACCATATTGGAATTGTTTATCGTCTTCTCCGAGGAAGAAGCGAAACATAATCAACTTGAATTTGGGACAGCTTATTCGAATCTTAGGGAAGACTGATTTGTTATCTCATGTCTGCTTTTCGTGAAAAAAGACCAATTGAAGGGAGGTTTTTCTTCAACACAAGGAGCTGATGCAACTTTCATAATGATATTGAGCATGTTTCCCATCTCTTCTCGCGAACAAGTGGGGTAGTTCTTATGCAAAATTGTGTGCAATTTCATATGTGCAATTCCGCCAAGATCTTTCGTAGTTGGGGGAAATCAGCCCAAGCGGATTTTTTGAGAACGTATCGAGAGAGACTTGATTTCGGTTAACCAATGTGTGTTGGTAAACAAGGATCGGTTTTTTAGCAAGGTACGGAATGTTTGTCAAATATTCAATATATTCCACAAATCTATTTCGTTTCAAGTTAAAGGATTCTAGCCATTGAAAGATCTTCTGATTCATCCATAGATCATTTCGATTCCATTAGAATTGCGATTCAATATCCCACATTGATCGATCAAACAGACCATTCCGCAACTAAAGAAAGATCGATTCTTTGGATCCTTCTTTCTTCAACGGAACGAACGAGATAGATCAATCGATTCCCGAATGCCGTTTTGATCTTCCTCAATGTCCCGGCTATTCACGGAACGTGAGAAGCATATAATAATCATCTGCTTCCGGAGAAATCGAAGAATTCCTTGGAATCTACAAGATCAATTCGTTCTTTTTTCGCTTACAGATGGTCCAGACGTCATCTGGGTTCGAATCCTATTGAAGAGGTCCACTAGAGATCAACATTGTTGAATAAAAACAAGATGTTTTCTTTTGTCCGTCCGCGTTGGAAAAATAAAGAAATGGTGATATTTCAAGATTATTAGTATTTACAAAATACCGTCTCCATTCCTCCTATTTCATCCGATCCGGTGTGCTATGGTTCCGAGGATGAACCGGATATGGACCTTCCAATAAATTTCATTTTGAACAAAAATCCTTTTTTTGATTTATTTCTCTATGCCATGGACCGCACAAAGCGATTACACGTTACACCACGAATTTGGAATTCAGAAGAGAGATTTCAAGAATGGCAAGATCTATTCTCTATCAATAACCGAGCCGGATCTGTGTATCATAGGGGATTTGCCTTTTCTATGATCTCTACGGTTGGATCAAAAAAAAGTCTTGAATGGGTATTCAACTCCATAGATGATCGACAAAGGAAAATCTTTATGGTTTCTACCTCCTCTTTTTTATGAAGAGACTGAATCTTTTATCGCAGGATCAGAACAAAAATCGTGTCGATCTACTGCGGGGAATGATTCGGAAGACCAAACCTAAAAAACGCGTTCTTTGCACAACACACAACATGGAGGCAGTCATCAATAAGTTGATCCGAAATCGGATTCAAATCCAATATAGCAACTATGGTACATAAGAAATGTTTCTAATCGATTCTTTTTAATGATAGATCCGATCGCAACTTCGAATATGATTCAAAGTGATAAATAGGAATGATACTCTGAATCATATAACTATAATGAATTAACTATCACCAACATTTATCGAATTTGAACAGAATTCGAAAAATGTTTGATCCTCTTGTTTTCTCGAACCGAGAGATCCAATTGAATCGTGATCCTGATTTATAAGATACAAATGTCCAATGAGAGCAAGAATTCCAGAACATTTGGAACATGTCGTTTCGACAGAAGAACCGTTTTCAAGTGTTCGATCGGTTCGTATTAAGTCAATCTTCGATGATTGGTCCCGATTGCGATCGTGCCAACAAATTGTCCTAAGTCACGGGAGCGTTCGTTTTTGTTCGCTCCCTTTGCGTTCTTGCCCAGTCCTTCCTTTTGGGCCAAGTCACTTCCCTTTTTGTCCAAGTCCTTCCCCTTTGCGTCTTTGTGAGTATCGGGACATATCCCCATTCCATAAGTCCCGAGCTCACATCCTTGCATGAAGGTCCGAATGATTCAACGTTCCTGCATCAGTTGTTAAGAAACATAGTTTTGCAATCTTTCATTTTGAATCACGGCAACCCTTCTATTGGATATCATGTACGATTCCCAAGAACCGGAATCTTTATCATGGAGGAACAACATTACATTTTTGTTCACAAAGAATACCAAGTGGATGATTGCCTCATTCATACCTAAATAATCGCAGAAACTCCTTTTATGACACGATTTCCTATTTCTCATTTATATTCCCTGATCGATGACAATGTGCTGATCCCGTAAACCATTTCATAGAGTTCATTGATTCTTCTTTTATAAGCAATCGACTCTCGATTCTTGAATGATCAAATCACTTCTGGTTCTATTGTAACAAAGATTCCCTTTTTATTGAAAAGACCCGTATCATAATTAGGATCGTACTATATGGACCATTCTCACTAACGGTGTGTTCTTCGCAACAAAATATTTCTTTCGTGCGTCGGTAAAACAAACATATTTTTTGGAGAGAGAGACTATTTCACCAACGGTCACATAGGTACTAACATATTCATACCTAAAGATTTTCCACAATTGGTGACAAAACTATATTGACAAATCTTTCCGTTTTCCAATTCGATCCGAGCCATTCATTCGTAGAGCTATTTACTCGACGAACATTTGCTGCCACACCTCTAACAAGCACCTAGAGAGCAATTTTGGAGACTTATTGTCAGCTCTTCAGATATGACTATCTGATTCAGAGGGCGAACTTGCATCGTATCTCATCAATTCAAACATGGGTTGATTCACACTCCATGTTCTGGGAATAATTTAACTCCGGAAAAGGAAAAAAACGGAGTCTTTCTCTAAAGAATGCTTTGAGAAACTGGCAGATGTATAGACCTTTCACGAATCGTGCTTTTTCAAATCTCTCAAAATCGGAATCTGTTCCAAAAAAAATGGAATCCTCCAAACATAGATTCCATGGTTCCTTCTTTCGACAGAGTGCAAATATCAAATTTCACCCTTTTTAGATACTTTTTTCAGACCCATTGTCCGATATACGTATCAGTCACAACTTTTTATCCATTTTACAATTTATCCATTTTTCTGATATAGGCATGCTCATATATATCATGGCCAATTCCTCCGAAGATTCTTCCACATGGACTCTGATAAGTGAGATTTCGGGAGTGTTTACAAATCTTCTTCTGTCCGAAGAATGATCACGAAATAATATCACCCGTCCATTTGATATGGACCACTCTGAGATCAACAAATGCTCGGGAGTTGATTTCCTCTATTCAATCTTTTTCCTTCTCTTGTTGGCTGGATATCTCGTTCGTATACATCTTCTCTTTTTGTTTCCCAAGCCTCTAGTGAGTTACCAGACAGAGTTAGAAAAGAATCAAAATCTTTGTGAGTCCACATACATGATTGGTTGCGAAAACTTTTGGATGGTATCCTACATCTGAACTGAATTCTTTCTGGTTACAGAATCTCTTTCCTAGTTTTTCGAACATTAGGAGATTCTCTGGAGAATAACGGTGTTTTGCTTTCGTTTGGTGCAAAAATGCTAATTGGGCTCTTGTGGGTCAAATCAATACGTTCTAGGAATAAATATTTGAATATCAATCTCATCGTCTCATAATATCATATCAAATCCCATCAATCCATAGTATCATACCAATCCCATCAATCGAATCACTTTTTTTCGGGGGGGGGGGGGGGGGGGGGGGGGAGAAATACGAAGACATCTAGTCGTACATCAAGAGATCTATTCTTGGAAAGAAAAGAAAAAGGTTACGGTGGATTGCTGATGATAAAATAGAATCCTGGGTTCGCGGAACAGTGATTCGATTGATGTGAAGCAAGAGAAATTCTGTTCAGTTCCCCCTTATACGACAGAAAAAAGGATTGATCAATTCTATTGATTCTGACTCTTGATCATTTATCAGAATACTCTGGTTATCAAATTATTGACACCGTATCAATTTACTTACGATACTTAGTTGACAAGTAATATAATGAATTATGAGTTCATGATCCTGTTTAGCGAACGACGGATATCCTTTGCTCATTATCGACAATTACTTAGTCACAACCTCGTGTGGGGCTTATCGTTTTCATGCCCATCTCATGGAAAACCTTTTCCCGCTCCGCTTAGGCCTATCCCTTCTAGGAGTATTTTAGTGTAGGTTCGATATGACTGGCCCTATCCTATTGGGTCAAATTACCTAGCACAAACCACTATTTTCCTTTCATTACTGTTTCCAACAGTTCCCGATGCCAGCCTAAAGAGTAGTTGATGATGATATCAGTTTGGATGATAGTGAGAGTGACGATATCGAATTTGATGATTAGTGACGATATCGATATTGATGATTAGTGCCGATATTGATGATACCTGATACGGATCTTCTAACTATGTAATATAACTCCCGAAAATAGACCGATTTGTATCCCTTTTCAATTCGGATTATCAAAAGCAATGTCTCCTTGCCATAATATGTATTCCAAACTTCATATCCTGACTATGAATGATGTCGAATTACTTATCCCTCGGTCTATAGAGAAATCATCTCTCATATAATGGTTGAAAGATTGTTGCCCTATAAATATTCCTTGTTATTGCGTCGACTCATAGCCCAAAGTGGATCCCGCGTTCTAATAGCTCCGAATAATTAATACATGCCATTTAATATACGAAGGCTTCTTATTCCGCAACACGACGCACTTTTTTTTTTCATTCTTCATATCATAGGGGTTCACTTGGAAAGAAAATGGGCCTACTAACGGTTGTCCATACCATGGGTTCCAAGGTACGAGATCTTGTAGCACTTATCAATAGCCCTATCATATATACCACCAAAAAATCAATTAAGAAACGAATACATTAGATACTCTCAAGCAACTTGGGATTTGCGATCCCGTTAAGATCGGTGGCATTCAGGATCATGGATCCTTTTCTATCATATTTAAGGGCGTTGACAAAATTTACTTCTAAGTATTGCCCATAGATCCTATATCCTATCTATATGAGAAGAGAGAAGAAGTGATTCTTATTTGTACAAATGGTACTTCGAACTTGGAACGAGCATAAGAATTAACGCTATTTTCTCTTTGATTGTTCTGCCGTATCGGTCGCTCAATATCCCCTTTGCTCTTCACCCTACCTGATGACAAATCGTATCACTTCC
Source organism: Musa balbisiana (assembly GCA_004837865.1). NCBI lineage: Eukaryota > Viridiplantae > Streptophyta > Magnoliopsida > Zingiberales > Musaceae > Musa > Musa balbisiana. Next base: position 14,632 of record PYDT01000953.1, read on the forward strand.
TTCTAGATTCGTTGAGAATGATCTGATCTAGTTCGATGCCTATTAAAGGAGAGGCGCTCTGCTGGGCCCTCCGGCAGAAAATATTGCGTCCAGTTTGATAATAATCGAGTGAAAACATTACTTCTTCTTACCGAACGTTGGATATGTGCAAAAAAAATGAAAAGACAGATCTTGTTCTATCGTTGATCAAGATTTCTATTGAAAATCGAATCGGAGTTTGAAGAAGAGAAGAAGGTCGTCGACCTGCACAGATAAGGAGGATTATTCATCACTAGTTTGGGCTCCTAGAATATGGCGCCCTTGTGCAAACTATGTGATTGTATTGAAATCCACGTTTCCGCCTAGCGGGCTCGGGGCAAGCCGGACCTTTTCATGAAAGATGATTCGCTTCAAGAGAATGATTCGGATTTCTTGCAGAGTGAACCATGCAGTACCAACACGAGATAGATCTTCCAAGAACAAGGCTTTTTTTTTTTCGAGTACCATTCTTTGGGACCCTGCGGATCCATTCTTTTTCCTAGTCAAAATCAGCCCTTTGTCCTCTGTGTTTTCACGTCGAGAATTCTTTGCAGATGAAGAGAATGTCCAAAGGCTTATTATACTTCCCACAAACCTTCTTACATCTATGTATAATTGCTGTTCATCAAGAATACGCAAAGTACTTCGAATTGTTATTCATCGCCAAGATGGCTTAGAACCATAGTCCCTTCTAATGGAATCTTCCTTCTAATACTACTCTATCCGAGAGTTATCAGTATGTATCAAATCTGTTCCTATCAACGGAACGTATTGGATCAATACCAAGCCAATGTTTAAAAAGTGATGTCTTTTTCTCGGATGAATGAAACCTTTTGATTCATGTAACCGAGCAAGATTTCCCATCCGTAGCCGTAAAGATATGTGGCCATGAAAAAGGGATTGTGGAACAGGATTGGCCGGGTGGGTAGAGCGTGGAAACATTTTTTATTCCAGATTTTGGACCTTAGCTCCATGGAACATATGCTACTGCTGAAACTGGAAGAATTGAAATCTTAATCAAAACCTATGTATGGATAGATGAACTGCCTAATACAGGATTCTTGAACGGCGAACAACCGAGTCTATTACTCACGAAATCAAACATTTCCATTATGAAACCATGTAATCCATCGGAAAATAAAAAAACGAATGTCGATGGAAATGCTTGTTGCTATCTGCTCCATCACGATCATTGGTTAACTGATAACTAAAGACAATAGATAGACCTTTTCTCTCGTCTCAGGTCGATGGATCTTCTCAATGGAAGATCCCCCCATATGGATAATACATATTCCGGTTTTTGACCGAGCTAACTTCTAATTGTTTTGTTCCGAAGCAAGATATCCACGGGTCCGGTTTCGGTCCTATTCAAATAGTCACGACCAGAGTGTACTGGTTCTCTTTCGGATTGCCCTGAAATGCGAAGGAAGGCGGATGCAACGACGTCGGTCTCCAAAGCCTCTTTCCTCTTCCTCTAATTCACCCGACCCGATCCATTTGGGAACGTGCGTTCCAAAGTCACTGAATGGGTGTCGCCATTCCCTAAAAACGGATAATAATGTCTTTATCTGCTGGGTATGGGTACTGTGGGGAATGTTACCAGAGTTTTTATCAATCGCCCCGGTGTGATTCCTCTGAATCATATACTCGGGGGTGGTTGCGTGGGCGGACGGATTTCCAAAAACGGACTCCTCATCTCATTAGATTTAGAGAAGATCGCCAGATTTCGTGATCCCCCTGCCTAACCATTCCAATTCCAACATCTTCTGAATCGATCGTGTGGATTGCCGGGAATACTATCGTATCACAGATAAGATACTCGGTATATCAATATTGATTTAATTCCGAAATCTGTTATTGAATTTGCTCATTCATGAGCATTCTCAATCATTATGCCTTGAAGAGACTCGAACCTCCACTCTCTCTTAGCACGAGATTTTTGATCTCGCGTGTCTAAAATAACCATTTCACCATCAAGGCCATCTTTGAAAGTGAATCTATTCCATGAATATAATATCTATCTAAGTTATATATGGAATATATGACAAAGGGTGGAGTGGTTGGAGTAATTTTTCTAATCGATCGTCAATGTCTATAGAGGCCCGGGTCAGACATCAAATTGCTTCGATGTGAATTATCCGGAGGATACCTTTATATATATCAAAAAGATGTACAATCAAAACGATTTTCTCGATTCAATAGAAGCCCAAAAAAGAAGTGATATGGTACCCCAAATACTCGATATATATGTCCCAAAGCGGTCCGATTACGCCTATTCCTAATCCAAATAGATGTAACGACGGAGCGATCCATATGTAAACATAGTATCTATTTTTACAATACGCTCGAATGACCCATCCTCATAATAAGCATGTAACTAACCCCTATTCCGTTCTGTTCCGGTATGGAAGAACTTATAATCGATGATCGAGTCGATTCCATGATTATAATTTCATAACCCCACAGCACCTTCCCCATGTGGGTGCTGGGCGGAACAGATCTACTATTAATTCTTTTTATTCCAGTTAGTAGAGGGATCTTGAACTAATAAATAGACCTAGAAGCAAAGGATGGTATCCTGAGCCAATTGCAAGACTTGGGGTTCATTGATATTCCTGTATAGTAGATGCTAATCCACATACAGTCATACTCAATTTCGATGGCATTGTTTGATCTTAAAGGAGATCTTCTATAATTTTCCGACGTAAGGGGTTATTTCGTGATTTCGTCCAGGTCATTATAACTTGATTATTTAGATATAGTAGATTAGAAACATACCGCTCGTAAGGAGGTCCTATTGAAATCCAAGAATATAGCCTTGCCCTGCCAACCTCCCAAACCCAGAATAGGATGGAGTTTTCCCTAAAAAACACCTGCTGTTGAGGAAGACCTCCTAGGTATAAAGAGACATAGGCTGAAGCGAGAAGCCAAAAAAGGATCTTCGTGTATATCCTGCATAATCTCGAATGTTTTATCAGTTCCGGTACGTGACCAAATAAATACAAACGTCAAGCAACAATTCTAGATTCCATGGAGATTAGACAGCCTATAAGTTATCTGCTTGCATATCCACATTTTAGTCTTCGCAAGGTTATTCCAATCCTTACATATCCAGGTTGACCGATGGACAGACATATGCAGCATACGTTTTTGCTTCATGCTTGTTTTTGTATATAGCAATGAGATCCCCAATATACATGCTAAGAATATCTATGATTTCCAGAAGACAACTGTCCATTCGTTTTGATGGAAATAAAAAGGAATATCGAAAATTCGCGTGGCTGAAGCTGAAGCAGCCTACTTTTCGAAGTAACAGAAAGAAAAGCAACGACTGGAGTGTGGAGTCAGAGTCGAAAATAGATTCCTCACTTCTTTCTCCTCATTCAAAACCGTGCTCGAGACTTTCATCTCGCCCGGCTCCTAGGTGATAAAAGAAAGAAGACCTCATCTTCTTTCCTTTTGCTCTACCTTCCTCCGTATTTTAAGGACCGAACTCCATTTCGATTTCTAAAAGGATTACTACTCCTTAACTTTCCGGAGGAATCCTTCATCAGTGGTTGTGAATGACTGACTTTTTCATCCTTCGACCTTGAGTTCCTATGAGCAATCAGAAAGATTGAGAAATTAGAAACAGTCTGATTTGATTCGTTCTCATAGCCATGAGATGATATCCTATAGGGTGATCCTTTGTGTCCAACGGATGCTCCCTATTTACACTCTTAGTCTCTGAAGGAGGAGAACCAACTATGTACTCTACATCGAAACTTCAGCATTGTATACGTCTTAGTCCGATCCTTTGAGGAACTACCCGTAATAACGAACTTTCGCAACATGGCTCTGTTAATCATAAAGAGATTTCGTTGCCTGACCCTGCTTCACTTTAATTGTTTATTTGAACAAAAAGACACAATCAACTTTGACGTTATGTTTTGTCCGAGTGGGGATAGCTTTCCTCTTCTGCTGTCTTGGAGTTTGAAAAATCCAACCTCTCATAGATAGATATAGAGGTATAATTGTCGAACGAACCGAACTCTTCGTATACGCGAGGAGTCCATTGATGAAATGGGCTGGGAAAGCTGAAACCCAATTCCTACAGTGATGGTATAAGCGCACGTGAAAATTGCCTGGGGATGTCTCAGTTTGTGGTATATTGATAAGACCATTCACTATTTCATTGAAGCTCGATCTCCCCCCCAGTATGAACCGTATTATATGCCACGAGAAACCATGAACCCGAATAGAAGAGCTTGCCACCTCCCATGAGTAAAATTTCATAGTACCACATCCATGTTAGACCTGTACAGTTTTGCTTGGTATAATCCATATAATGGTAGGAGACATAACTTGAACATTCTGGAGGCTACAAAGATAGTTTCGTATTAATCGTTAGCACCACATAAACATTCCTCCTATAGTGCTGTTAATACGAATAACGGAAACGCTTTAGCGCCATTTCTGTACATTCATGTAATCTACGGATAGAGGAATACATTAGTTGAACATAGTAAATAGAAATTGAAAGATTTCGTTGAAATGTTCGTTTGGAAATTCCCGAAAATCGCTTATAAGGTTCCTTCTCCTCCATCGTCACAACGGGGCCGTTGATGCTTATTACTATACTTGTTGAAGAGATGGAAATAGAACCAAGGTCGATCCTTTTGATCAAGGTTAATCGATCATGCCAGAAGAGAATTAATGCCAAAATTAGGATACATTCTGGGAAAATCGAACTTCCATGGAAGAGAAGCAAGAAACGCTTTCCATAAAAATTCTCGTAGAATCCGAGAATGAATTTTTCATTCTGTAATGCCCGATCATTGAATAGTAACCTGCTCCCATCTCCGAAAAGTTCCCAATTGTTTCGAAACTTTATATTTTGGAATGGGTTTTCGGAATCCCCAGACATATGTCAACCCTTATTCCATGATAGTTTCCTAGATTCCTCTTTCTTATTCTTAAGCAAGCCCCCCGAGATGGCTTTATTATGTTCATGATTTATGTTTCATCTTTCTTTTCCTTTGTGGGTTTGTTTCGCGAGAAAGATTCGTCCGATCTTTTTCTCTTATTTTGATTCTTTCCGATCGAGATGTACTGGATCCAGTGTCTATATAGATCCTGTGCATGGATTACGAAAATTGCTAAAACTCTATTTGCCTCTCCATCTATGATACTGCCGTGTCTTTCACTCTCTACTTCCTATGTTTTTTTGCGTATGCCTCGCCACTCCCTTTGCAGCATCTACGTAATTCGGAACTTATTCTGAAAGGCCCTCTTTTTCGACCCGGAGCGTTTCTTCGGGCTGCCCCTAATAACCAATCCCAACGACGGCAAGTTCTTTTCCTTGCTGTAGATCCGATTTCAATAGGAACTTGATGGTCGATCCCCCTACACGTCTTGCTCTTTAACTGCTATCATCGTGAAGTTACCCACGTATTGCTTGACGGAAAACAGATAGGATTTGGTTTCTTGTCGTTTTGTTGAATCTTTCATGGCTCGATAGATAATTGATAAGCCAATGAATTTTTTTTACTTTCCGTGTTTCAGAATACTGTTACCAACATGGTCTAATCGATCTACGATAAATTGGATCGATTTTGCCGTTTTTTTCTTCTGGCAGTACCCGTTGCGCTGACTGGCGTGAAAGAGGGTTTCAGAATCCGTTTTCTTTTTATAAGGGCTATAAAACGAATTACTTTTTTGGCTTTTTTGACTCCCATATTGTATGGGTGGATCTCCGAAAGACATATGAAAAGATCTTCCCTCAAGAAGCCGTACATACGACTTTCATCGAATACGGCTTTCCCACAGAATCTATATGTCTCTAGAGATCGAGTATGAATTCTGTTTACCCCTCAAACAAAATATGGTAATTGAGTATGCCGGTTCCCTCCTTTCCTGCTGGATTGTAAATCCTGTATTTTACATTATCCATTCCGGGGCCGAGTCCTTAGTTTCCGAATAGTGTATGGAAAGAATTGCCTTCGCATCATTGCTATTTGACTCGGACCGGTTCTAAAGAAAGTCGAGTATTTCGAATTGTTTTGTTGACACGGACAAAGACTGGAACAACCCTCTGGGGGAATGCCTTTCCAATTATTGGCCTCTTGGGACATATTATAGTTTCCGATCGAATCTCTTTAGAAAGAAGAATCTTTTGTCTCATGGTAGCCTGGCGCGCAGTCCCCTTAACGAAACGTTTCGGTTATTGGGTTTAGCCATACCGTTCCTGTTTCTAGCGATTCACATGCATCATCGAAATGATACCGTCTTGATAAGAATCTACAACCGCACTGTAACGCGCCTCCTTGTCGCGATCCTTTACTTTACCTTGCTTCCTACAGCATCTAGGGTCCTCGAACATGTGATATCATCACCCCACGGGTAAGATCCTTAACCCTTCCTCCTCTACTAATCTACAGACTGTTCCTGTAAATTATGGCCAATCCAGGTATAATAGCAGTGATTTTAAAGGTCCAAGGGTTATCGTAACTCTGGCACCTTTACGAAGGCAGGTTTGGTTTTTTGGGGTGATAGTGGAAAAAGTTGACAGATAGTCACCCCCTTACATGTCCTCTACAGAGACCGTACTGAGCATTTTCACCTCATACACGACGCTCCTCGTTCATTCTTTCGAGTATTGATCTTTTCTTCGTTGCGAGATCTCCTCCCTTATTCCACCTCTTCCCGAAGAGTAATAAGACGCATTCAGTCACTTTTCATGTTCCATTGAACACGTTCCCATTAATATCCAAAGGGGACAGATTATTCTTTTTTACCAAACATATGCGGATCAAAAGCACGATCTTATAATAAGAATCAATAATCCTCTTTCTCGATCAATCCCCTTTGCCCCTTAGTTTTTTCGAGACCAGAAAGATCCTTTTCGAGTTTGAATTTGGGTTCCTTGTGAATCTGGGCTCTTATTCTATCTTCTACTTATTTTTGAATATCTACTTATTTTTTTTTTTTTGCTTTATATTTCTTGTATTCCTCATTTCGTATTTTCTTTCCTCTCGTTTCTGTTGTATTTCCCGTCCCTCATCCTTAGTTCCCATTGGTTTGTTTGATCCTGTAGAATTCTGACCCATGTTTCTTCTCATCGAGCGTAGGTACGAAATAAATCAGATTTATTTTTCGATCAAAAACAAAAAGTACTATGTGAAATCTTTCGGTTTTTTCCTCTTCCCCTCCTCTATCCCTACCCCAGCGTTTGAATCAATAGAGATCCTTTCCCTTCTGTATGATCGATAATTATTACATCCAATTCCTTCCCATACCTCCCCAAGTAAAATCCCCGAATTTGTGGATCCACACTTGACGGCTTAGTCGTTAGCTTATCCATGCGGTTTGCTTCTTCAAATAGGAATTCAGTTTGTGAGCAGTCCTGGCTTCGTGCTTGTAAGTGGAGTTCGTTCCGAGATCCTGTTCGAATGACCGTACTTTGTGTTGTGAACAGGAATATCCATATGATCCGATTCGCTTGCGTAAGTGTCTCCGGCGGTATCAATTGCCCGGGGAATAGTAAACATGCAAAGACAGTTTTTCTATCTTCTATTATCTATATATTACGTATTAGTTAGTGATGCCCAAGTTTTTCTGGATTACATATTGTATTAGTAGTGATCAACAAAAAAAAAAAAAACACCCGTTGCGGATTGAGGTCCTTTCTTCCCGTGATGACTGTTCACAGTTCCTACTTTTGTCTCTGTGGACCGAGGAGAAAAGGGGGCTCCGCGGAAGAGGGTTTGATAAACCGTGAGAGAATCCAGGAGGTCAACCTGGCTTCAAATATACAACAGGAGTCGGCAATGCATGGAGTGGACCCTCATGTCGATCCGATGAATCAGTCTTTCCACCGAGTAACTTTGCCTGCTGGGCCAGTATAGTAAGTTACACTTCTGGTCCTCGGGTAGGACATGTATTTCTATTACTCTGATGAAATTAGAATATTTCTATCACTATGACATTAATATTTCTATAACTATGAAATTATAAATGGAAATGAAGTATTTATGTGGTTTACCATTATCCTTTTCTTGTATGTATGCCTAATAAAATGAATTTGTCCATTTGTTTTTCGAGGTCTCCAAAAAGGGTGTGGGAAACATAGGAACTCGTGAATGGAAATTGAAAAAAATTAGCTCCCTTTCCGTTCGGAAATGGTAGATCTTGCGCAAGAAGAATGGTTGATCTATACCATCTTGACTTGGTTCTGCTTCCAAAGCTTTTTTTAACAATACCGAGTCTGGTTCGTCTCCTACCCAGTATCGGATAAACATGCTGAACAAATCTTCTTCATGTAAAACCTGCTGCTGCTCGATTTAGATCGGCAATCGTCTGATTTTAATGGGAAAACCATGTGCGATGGCTCGAATCCGTAGTCAATCCTATTTCGATAGTAGCAGTTGACAAATTGAATCCAATTTTTCCCATTTTTTACTAATCCATAGACCCATTATTTTACTATCCATAATTAGTGCGAAAAGAAGGCCCGGCTCCAATTTGTTTCAGGATAGTGCGTTGAGTTTCTCGACCCTTTGCCTAGGATTATTAGTCTAAATTTCTCGATGGGACCGGAAGGATATAACTCAAGCGGTAGATTGTATTGACGTGGTGGAAGTCATCAGTTCGAGACTGAATTATCCTAAACCCATGTAGTTTTTCTAATTTTGACTTGCTCCCCCTCTCACCATCCCCCCGCCGTGAATACGCACGAGAAGGGATAAGAGCTTGTGGGAATTGCCGTGATCGGGTAGGAGTACTATATTGCTTGGAGCGAACTCCGGCTAATATGCAGGCATTGGATCCAAGTTATGCCTTGAATGAAGAGCAGTCCGATCACTTTTCTACTAACAGGAAGCTAATAAGTAATCAACTATGAATCTCATGGTAGCGTTCGATCCTGGCTCAGATCGGGAACGCTGGCGGCATGCTTAACACATGCCAGTCCGGACGGGAAGTGGTGTTTTCCAGTGGCGGACGGGTGAGTAACGCGTAGAACCTTGCCCTTGGTAGGGGACCACCAACTGGAACGGTTGCTAAGACCCCCGTAGGCTGATGAGCACACGGAGAATCCGCCCGAGCGGGGCTGTGCGTCTGATTAGCGTAGTTTGTGAGGTAATAGCTTACAAGGCGATTGATCACAGTGGCTGGTCCTGATAGGATGATCACCACACTTGACTGAGACACGCCCAGACTCCTCGGGAGGCAGCAGTGGGGAATTTTCCGCATGGGCGACAGCCTGACGGAGCACTGCCGCGTGGAGTAGAAGGCCCACGTGGGTCGTGAACTTCCTTTCCCGCGGAGAGAAACATGACGTATCTGAGGAATAGCATCCGGGCTAACTCTGTGCCAGCACCGCGTAAGACAGAGTATGCAAGGCGTGTTCCGGAATGATTGGGCTTAAAAGCGTCTGTAAGGTGGCTTTTTCAAGTCCGCCGTCAAATCCCAGGGCTCACCCTGGACAGGGCGGTGGAAAACCTCCAACTGGAGTAGTAGGGGCAGAGGGAATTTCCGGTGGAGCGTTGAAATGGCGTAGAGATCGGAAAGACACCAACGGCGAAAGCACTCGCTGGGCCGACACTGGACCTGATGAGACGAAAGCTAGGGAGCAAATGGGATTAGATGACCCCAGTAGTCTACCCGTAACGATGGATACTAGGCCTGTGCGGTATCGACCCGTGCGTGCTGTAAGCTACCGTTAACGTAGCCCGCCTTGGTAGTACGTTCGCAAGAAGGAACCGCAACGGATTGACGGGGGCCCGCACAAGCGGTGAGTGCATGTGGTTTCTTCGATGGCAATCGAAGAACCTTAACCGAGGCTTGTACAATGCCGTGAATCCTCTTGAAAAGAGGGTGCCTTCGGGAACGCGGACACAGGTGGGTGCTGGCTGTCGTCACCTCGTGCGTCAGGGTGTTGGTTAAGTCCGCAACGAGCTGCAAACCCTCGTGTTTGTTGCCACCATTGTGTTTGGAACCCTGAACAGCTGCCGGTGTCAGCCGTGAGAGTGGTGATGACGTCAAGTCATCATGCCCCTTATGCCCTGGGTCGACACACTGCTAACTGTTGGTGTGTCCCCATCTCGGTGGACAAGGGTTCGCGATGCCCCGCGAGGGTAGCTAGACCCCAAAAACCCGTCCTAGTTCGGATTTGCAGGCTGCAACTCGCCTGCAGAAGCCGGAATCGCTAGTAATCGCCGGTCATCCATACGGCGGTGAATTCCGTTGCCCGCTGGCTTAACCACCGCCCGTCCCACCATCCTCGGGGCTTGCCATACAAGTCCCGAGTCGTTACGGGGGGCGGGGGCGATTAACGCAAGGAGGGGGGATCGAAGGCGGGGCTAGTTCACTGGAGTGAAGTCTTACAAGGTAGCCGTACTGGAAGGTGCGGCCTGGATCACCTCCTTTTCAGGAGAGCTAATGCTTATGCTTGTTGGGTATTTGGGTTTGACACTGCTTCACCCCCAAAAGAAGCGAGCTACGGTCTGAGCTAATCTTGGATATGGAGTCTTCTTTCGTTTTTCTCGCGGTGAAGTAAGACCATGCTCATGAGCTTATTATCTAGGTCGAACAAGTTAGTTGATAGGTGATCCTCCCGCCTTTTTTTACGGGCCCCATGTCCTCCCGTGGTGGCGACATGGGGACCGTAAAAAGAAAGAGAGGGATGGGTTTTTCTTCGCTTTTTGGCATAGCAGGCCTCCCACTGTTAAGGCCCACACGACGGCTAGTTACTCGTGGTAAAGCGCGCGCCCTGATAATTGCGTCGTTTTGCCTGGGCTTGTAGGGCTCATCATCCCATTGAGAGTTCCAATGTGCTCATCAGCGCCTGCCCGGAGATGTGGATCATCCAAGGCACATTAGCTGGCGTACGCCTCCTGTTCGAATCGGAGTTTTTGGAAACAACTTCCTCTCCTCAGGAGGATAGATGGGGCGATTCAGGTTGAGATCCAAATTAATCTAACTTTCTATTCAACCTCGGTGTGATCCGGGCGGTCCGGGGGGGACCACCACGGCTCCTCTGTTTCGAGAATCCATACTATCCCTTTCAGTGTAGGGACAAGCTATCTCTCGAGCACACGGTTTATGGTTCGGCCTCAGATGGGAAATGGAGCCCCTAACAACGGGAAAAATGGAGCACCTAACAACGCATCTCACAGAACCAGACTCGAGATCGCCCCTTTCATTCTGGGGTGACGGAGGGATCGTACCATCGAGCCTTTTTTTCATGCTTTTCCCGAGGTCTGATAAAGCAGCAATCAATGGATTTTCCCTAATCCTCCCTTCCCGAAAGAAGAAACTTGAAATTCTTTTTTCTTTCGCGCAGGGACCAGGAGATTGGATTAAGCCATAAGAAAGATGCTGGTATAATAACTCACTTCTTTGTCCCTTGCGACCCCCCTCAGTCACATACGAGCGAGCCCCCCGATCAGTGCAATGGGATGTGTCTATTTACTAGTCTCTGACTGAAATGGGAAGAGGTTTGAAAAAATGTCTTATAGTGTCTAGGGTTGGGCCGGGATGGTCCTTAACGCCTTCTTTTTTTCTTCCCCTCCGAGTTATTTCACAAGGACTTGTCATGTAAGGGTGCGAAGGTGGCACAAGCACACTGAAGAGCGCAGTACAACAACGGAAGAGTTGTATGCTGCGTTTCGGGAAGGATGAATCGCTCCCGAAAAGAATCTATTGATTCTCTCTCAATTGGTTTGATCGTAGTGCGATGATTCTTCACGGCGAAGGGTCTCTTGGTTCAAGTCCAGTGATGGCCATCGCGCCAGGGGAAAGAATAGAAGAAGCATCTGACTCTTCATATGCATACTCCACTTGGGCTCGGGGGGTGATTAGCTCAGTTGGTATAAGCTCCGCTCTTGCAATTGGGTCTTGTCGATTACGGGTTGGGCTGTCTAATTGGTCCAGCGGTAATGATGTATCTTGTCACCTGAAACCGGTTGGCTCACTTTTTCTCAGTAATGGGGAAGAGGACCGAAACATGCCACTGAAAGACTCTACTGAGACCACAAGGATGGGCGTGTCAGAACGTAAGGAGTAGGATGGGCAGTTGGTCAGATCTAGTATGGACGTACATGGACGATAGTTGGAGTCGGCGGCTCTCCTAGGGTCCCTCATCTGGTATCCCTTGGGAAAGAGGTCAAGTTGGCCCTTGCGAATAGCTTGATGCACTATCTCCCTTCAACTTTTAGCGAAATGTGGGCAAAGGTAAGGCAAATCCTGGACCGAGAACCCATTCGTCTCCAACGCCGTAGGAACTACGAGATCACCCCAAGGACGCCTTCGCATCCAGGGTCCCGGACCCGACCATAGACCCTTTTCAATAAGTGGAACGCATTAGCTTCCGCTCCCCCTCCGTGGGATAAGGGCGGAGAAGGCAATCACTCGTTCTTAAAACCAGCCATTCCTTAATCCCAAAGAGTCGGGCGAAAAAGGGGGAGATCTCTCCGTTCCTGGTTCTCCTGTAGCTGGATTCCTCCGGCACCACAAGAAGCCCTAGAATGGGATTCCAACTCAGCACCTTTTGAGATTTTGAGAAGAGTTGCTCTTTTGGAGAGCATCAGTACGATTGAAAGTTGTAAGTGTGGTCGGGGGGAGTTATTGTCTATCGTTGGCCTCTTGGTAAATTGGTCGGGAGGCCTGAGAGCTGGTGGTTTTACCCTGTGGCGGAGTCAGCGTTTCGAGTCCGCTTATCTCCATCCCGTAACTAGCTGATACCCCTTATGATACACCCAATTCGCAGTTCGTTTATGATTTATCCTTCATGGACGTTGATAAGATCCTCTAGTTTAAGCAGCACCTTAGGAGGCATGCCTTACGTTAATGGCGAGGTTCAAACGAGGAAAGGCTTACGGTGGAACCTAGGCACCCAGAGACTGGAAGGGCGTAGCAGAGACAAATGGCCTTCGGGGATGTTGAAAATAAGCCTAGATCCGGTAGATTCCACGAATAGGTCACCTTTCGAACTGCTGCTGAATCACATGGGCAGGCAAGAGACACCTTGCGAACTGAACCCGTAGAAAGACATCACGATCCCTTGTGGAAAAAAATGATTTGCTGAGATGGACAATACGGATTCAAATTTCCTACCAAGATAACTGGAATTCCAACCACTAAGAATCCTAGTGAACCTAAAAAAGATACAGGCCCAGCAAAAATTACTCGTTTTTCGAGACCCCGTTTAAAGTTCTATCCATATATGTTCTGATCGCCAATTCATACTATACTAGATCCAGTTGCATTCGATTGGAATTGAGCGAATAACCCAAATAAATTTTACTTTACCTTTCTTGATCCCGAAGTAACTTTCATCAACTAGCACTATTCTGATG
>PYDT01000951.1:0-27974 GCA_004837865.1 Musa balbisiana
GATGTCAAAAACACTGCCTTTCCCCTCATCTCAATCCTTGATTCATCACGCAGAAATGACGCAATTATGATACCATTGACATTGGGGAGACCCGAATTCCCCATGTGCACGACCTCGCCTAATCTGATTTCTTAATTTAGATGCGTAGAGTAGGCGCGACAAAACCCTGTATGCTTCTTCTATTTCCGATAAAAGAAAGAGACCAAGAGTAGTTCTCAGGTATATACAACGATTCCTTTGTACCCTTCCTTCTATAATCGTGCCCATCAATCTCATGATAAGTACCCAAGATTCATATTGAAACTTCGATGGGAACTCTCTTGATCCAATGACACTTGATCTAGTCTCCTCGAGCCACAGGACTATCTAAACTATTCGTTTCTGTTGATAACTCCAAGTCATCATAGGAACGAGAAAAATAGGGTTCTTCTTCTCTTTTTCCGTATACCTATAGTCATTTTTTTTTTTGTCAACCTTTTATTTTGGTATTTCCGCAACTATATTTATATGGATTATCCTATGTTTTTGCACAACTACCTCGACGATTCCCGATCGTTAATAATAGATCCGATAAGCATATTCTTGATTGGTACCTGAAATAGGCTCCCCATAGCTGGGACAAGAGATTCATATGAGAAAACCTAAGTAACGAGCCTCCGCTTGAGCTTCCAAATATAAAGGTACCTGACACAGCCATTTTGATCCCCATCAAAGGCTGCATGAAGCCTTACAAACTAATCGGATTTAACAAATAGCGCGTCCCCTCCCTAAAAAGTGGTTGGAACGCCTGTATGCCAATCTGTGCAGTGGGTGCTCATTCCTTAATACAGGCTGCCCCCGCATAACTTCTTGAAGTATTTCCCCATACAATGGGTTCTTTTTTCTAAAGAAAGAAGGTACTGTGAGCAGTCCTATGGCGAAGCACATGTTGTCTGATTAGACCACGAATTTACAAAGTTTGGAAAAGCTCTATTGCTATTTCTCGAGGTTAACACACTGATGTAAGAAGCGAGACCCACGAAGACGAACGTCCCCTGAATATCGCAACGTTTACCAAGCAGAGTCTCACGAAATCTTCCTCTTGCCTTCAATTACATCTGAACATGACTTGTAAACTTTATTATGACCATCCCGCATTTGGTTGTCCACGGTCCCATTATCAAGAAGTTTATCCACGGCCTCTTGTACCAATTTCTCCTGACACCTTACTATTCCCTGCGTAGATTATTGTTGCTAATAGATCGTAGAGTATTATGTCCGATAGATAACTCGTCTTCATTTTCTTATATCCAACTCTTAGTTTACCCCCATCTACTGAATGATGGGTCTCAACTCGGGAGGAAGAACTGGTAATAAGCACAAAACCTCCATTCTGGTTCTACATTTGTTCGAATAAACTGTGTTAGCTCATTTCCATGCGTCTAACCAAAAAATCTTTCTTCTTCTAATTTTCTATCTTCCCATTCATTTCATTGGACCCCTCTCCCCTACTTCCTTCCATTCTACTATGACGTACCTTAATAATCGCAATCTGAATCGGCTAATTGTTTCTCTGAGAGCACCTGCTCCTGTAGAGATTTTCTCGATGGCGAAATGCCTCGAAGCCTGGTAGTAAAAAAAGTGGTAGCTGTATTTCGGATGGATGTCATATTCGAATAACCTCGTACTCTGTAAGAAAGGTGTGGTTTTTTCGCTATGGCCTAGCAAAAAAAATCGGATAGGTTCCTGTAGATTTGGATTCCCCCTTTTAAAATCGGACGTGAGTTTCCTTTCATCCGGCTAAGTTTACCTCAAAAAGGGGATTTGCTTCCTTATTTTACACGTTTGTTCGAAACCCTACACAAGAACTACTCCTTACTCAAGTTCCCACTAAGGCCAACGATCATTCTTCTTTTTTTTACTTTAATTTTCCGATTACTTATGACCAAATACAAATGTAGTATTTTGTGAGTAGTCTACTTCCCGTCAATGCTGAATCCCCTTAAAAAGCATACTTTGGGACCCGTAAGGATGTACTGTCGATATATCTTTCTATTCGATCCTTTAGGTCCCTACTCCCCTCGATGGTTATCCCATGATGCCCCCTTGAGCATATATGCGATAGATAGACTGCTGTAACCATCTATATTTGCTTGCTTAAACAGGAATCCTCTATAAAGAAATTGAAGGCGTATTCCCACAAAAGTGTTTTTTTCACGAGGTATACTAGCAATTCTATTTATCGGAATCGACCATGGATCAATTCCCCTTGCATTGGAATATGAATACACCATAATTCTAGTTCGTGTTACTTTTACTTCTCCCAAAACACATGTCAGACCGGGGGCACCCCATCGGATTGAATGGATGACAGTTTCCAGTCCGAATCTTGTAACCGAACATTTTGATCAAATCACACATCGCAGTATACAGCCTTCTAATTCCCGTCAGGGGTTTATCTAAAAGTTCGCGATATAACCTAGGAGACGTTTCAAATACCACACATGAGTCACTGACATGCGAGTTTGATGTATCCCTTTGATATCTCGTATCCGAGAATCAACAAATTCCACCCCGCATTGGTCACACAATTTCGGGTCTTCTTTTTCATCTCCAATCACTCGATAATTTCACAAGCACAATTCCACTTTTTCTGGTCCCGATATTCTTTCCAAACAATCCATCTTTTTCTGGTTTATTTGGTCTTAGAATGGAACGTATAGGCTTTGTCACCTTCTCCAACTACTTCTCCAATTAGGTAAAATTTTTGTTGGCCCAAGCCTTTATTTGTTGAGGAGAAACTAGTCAATTCGAAGTTGTTTGATGTTTCTACCGGTCAATCATAGAAATAGAATTCTGATCAGTCGATCAAGCTTCCTTCCTATTAATCTGGAAGTTCTTCTCAGATACAAGAAATGATGCCGTTCTAGAGCTAAAGATCTAGTTCTCGAACGAGCAATCGAAAGAATTCTGGCGCTCTTCTGGGTTAGATACTCTTCCTCCAATGATCGTAGCCCCCAGTCACTTCTTGACTAGCTCTAATATGATGCAGATTTATAAGTACCAGCTCTTTACAATATGACAACACCAAATCCCTCTAGAGCCCAACTTCCTGTCCCTACTCGTTGTCCCCCTTGCTTCGCCCTTCCTCTAAGGGTTTGTTGTGTAACAAGTGCGACTGTCCACTAGCAACGTCATGGATTTTATCATCAACTTGATGAATTAATTTTAAAATATATACTTTCCTATTAGAACAGGTTTTCAAGGATTTCCTGTTCTCATCAAATATCTGCGTTTCCCCCGGATATTCGGGTTCAATCCCTTGATTTTTTGTTTGCTTACTGGCTTCATATATTCGAAAAAATAGTTTTCTCGAAGCTCTTGCTAAATCTCTCATCAAAAGGGCTATTCTAGAAGTTCTCTTTAGCAGATCCCCCGCTAACCCGAGCGAGCATTCAAATATCTTCCCACATCATCGTGATGGTACTCCTAATGGTTGAAGACCATATCACAGTTTTCCATCTTGCAAATATTGCATATCGTGTCTAGGCAAAATTTGTTGGAAATGATACCTTATTGCCCATGTTTCCGCTACTTTATCACCTACTTGCTTTCACGGTTCTGTGAAATATATACACGAATCGTTCGAATTATAACTGAACCCCCTTTTTCCGGATCCATCTCACATCAATACGCGACCTCTTCCGCCTATAGGTAGTTTAGATAATTTCTTTTCGTGGATACCTGAATTCCAAGTATGGCTCGTATAATCTATCCTCTTAGCAACACGATTCGTTTGCTGTCTGAGGTGTTATTTACCTACTAGAATATCACCTGTTTCACCAAGAGCCAGCATCACAACTCCATTTCGTCTAAATTGCGGAGTAAATGAGCCTCTAATGTGGTATTTCCTAGTGATTCTTTCAGGTCCTTGGCTTGTCACATGAGTCTGCATTTCGATTTCCGGATGTGAAAAGAGTAAAATATCTTGCATTACCATAACGTTCGCTAATTAGTACTGCGTCTTCAGAATTGAACCTTCCATGGCATATAAGCTACTAATAGTTTTTTCCTAAAGCAAGTTTCCCCCCCAACTGTAGCCGCACCGTCCGCTAGAATTTTCCCTTTTTAATGCATTACCCCGCGGAACCTTGAGGTTTTGATGCATACAAGTATGTTTGTTGGAACGTTTTGATACAGATACTAATTGAATACTATATATAGTAGTGTCCCCATTACTTGATAAAATATCTTGGAGGGTCAGTATAAATTGATCTTTCCCCGTCGTTGTTCGCTATCGCGGAAACCCCCGAATTAGAGCCGTTTTGCGTTCCAGTCCATTCCACAATGCACCTCTCGTACCCCCCCTTGGAGGAAAGCGTAACTGCTTGGCGCTGCAGATAGAACTCAGTAACCCCGATCGCATCATTATGCTCGATAAAAGGAATGAGGGAATCCAATAGAAAAATATTGGAAGGGAAAAAATACTTCTAAGATGAATCTGTTCCCATGCATAGTCATGACTCTGACGGTATCGGGCTGGAACAACCTGTTCTTCATGAATACCCCGATTCAAGCCAAAGAATTTCCTGCTGCTCCATATAATATCATCTCTATTTGGTGATAAATAAACTCTCTGTGCCTCTTTTGATCTTTCAGATATTTCATAAATGGACTCGCTCTTATCCCCAATGACCATCCTCACATGTGGCTAAGATCCAATAAGTCCCACATTGAATTCCTTCGACGTGCAATTGCAAACGTCCATAGTGGCTAGGATGAATATCTCGTATCCGTAAAACTAGCAGTTCGCCCGTCATCCTCCAGGACCCAAATACTCATTTTCGCCCATGACCTTTGTTTCATGGATGAGTTCGATCAAAACGTGAGCTAAAGGTGTAGCCAAAAACGATTCAATTGGTTGTTAATGGAAGTTGAAGTGACCAAATTTTGAGGATCGGTATCAATTTATGCCGGATTGCTCCGCATATTTCCTCGAACCGCATTTTCTAAACGAACAAGAGCCATCCGAATTGATCCTGTAACAGATCCTCTATAGCGATCCTGGGTTAGTTTTCAAGTGATGTCATATCGTCAAGTGTACCCATTCCAAATTAATTCCGATCAATGATCCGCACAGCCATACATCTCGTGGTAATAAAATGTATTGTTCTGATGTATATTCAAAGTCAGTCCTCCGGTTCATAGTCCGTCGACCCATCCTCCTAATTCACATTTCTTTGTTGAAAAAATTTCTTTTGTAATGCTTTACATAAAGACTCGAAAATCCCGGCTCCCCGCCTACACAACAAATTGTTGGATAAAATTTCCATAGCCTTTTCTTTTGACCCAATCTTTTTTTTCTCCTTATCACTTCGGTAAAGAACAAGAAAATTTCAGGGTAATCAAACATTCTCTAGATTCTCTTAGTTCGCACCCATAGCTGAGATAAATTAGAATAGATATTTTTGTTTCCTACTTACACGGGCCCATTCCTTGCTTTTCTATCAATTTCGAATTCCGATCTTCCTCCCCATCTGATATTATTGTGCTGGTATAGACAGAATTCCGTTTATGGTCCAATGTCTGAACGGTAGTAAATACCCGGACTTTGCATATTTTATTGATCCAATTCTGTATATTCCATTTACTATAAAGGTTCCCAGGAATTCATTAGGAATGTTTCCATAAACCGGTTTGTTTCTTGCATATCTCTACCGGGTTTTTCCAAAGTTACTCCCGCGGGTACATATATTCAGAAGCTAGTGATTGAGTCATCCACAGCATCTCTTTCGTTTTCAAGGTTCTACCATTATACTTTCCACAAATAATTTAATTCAATTTCTTGATCTGTATCGTCAATTTTGAAACTTAGATTCTTCGTCAGCCCTCATTAATGAAACCTACAATCCCTCAAATTGGATCGGACGAAATCCAGTATTTGGACATTCCTCATTTCCATCATTTTCCGGAGCATCTTAATCTAAGTTTCCTGTTTTAGTAAAATCCCATTATTAGCTCACTATTTATCGAACCATACGGATCGATCTAGCAATGATGGACGGTATATTCTGTTTACTGACATCACATGATTTTAGCCAACCCATATAGTATTTCATACGTATGACCGGAAATGAACAGAGGAATGAGAGCATTTTCGACGCAAGTTCGAATTTGCGACGGTACAAATTGAAATGATGAAAAGCATTCCGCGGGAAAAATTTCTGCTCCCTTCACACTTAGGAGTCTTATTATAAATACAAAACTTCATTCAATTTCTACCTATTATATGTTCAATTCTACCTATTATTATGATATAACGATCACCTTTATTATTATACGATCAGCTTGATTGGGTACCAAAAAAATAAATTGATTCATGATGAAATTGAATCTCTATGAATTGAATAAAGAAACGACAGGAACAATATAGAGTTTCCCTTTTTAGCATACTTTTTTAATTTTATTTGAGTTTCATTCATGTTCAAAAAAAATTTCGAATATTTTTTTGCTATTAGAATTTAGACTATGAGAATGCGTATAGGATAATATTTATTAATTGCATGCCATATGCTATCTACCTGTCCGCAATCACATCTTTTATCGTAATTTCACTTTGTGGCAACAGAAGTCAGGTCGCACTATATCATAATTCCTATTTTTTCTATTGCATAGAGAAATGAAAAAAGAGGCATGAGATTCTCTATAGGATATGGGATATGTACATAAGAGGGGATCTGTGAACAATTTCTGGTTTGAGTTTTAACATACACATATATATTGTTATAATTTATATGTTATAATTGAAATTGAAAAAGCTTGATTTATTGACAATAATTGATACTGATTAGTCCATACATCAATTTGATTTTGTATGCCATTAAGGAAACGCACCAATTTGAGATCAAATTGAAAGAACCTTTCACTAATTCAAAACAACAAAACAATAGTTAATGGTTCCAATTTTTGGGGCCCCTTAATTTTTAGTCTTTGACCAGAAATCTATTGTTTATCTTATTTTGGTATCGAATTTTTTTTGGCGACATGCCAATGGTAGGCGGGGAACTGCAAATCCTTTATCCCCAGTTCATCTGGGTGGTGTCGCCTGATCAACAAAAAACGTGGATTCCTTATTCTGCTGATTTAACTCGACGAATTCTGTCCCGAGAAGGAGAGGCAAAGGTAAGCCTATCGCTACTTTAGTTTTGGCATCTGTAGTTTCTATAAAGAAAGTCAATTTTTTTTAAAGAAAGTCACTTTTTTCTCAAAATCCGGCTTTGGGTGGGGCCCAACCGTACAAATAGGATGGGTAAGCCTTACTTATTATAGATTATGAATTTTAATATTATTATGATGGTTCGGACATTTATTTTATAAGAGAAAAATAAAAGTAGAATACATAAAGAGTTATAAAATAGAATAATAAATAGTGAGTAAATTCTGGTTCAAAACTACGAACGTAAGAGTCGGACATCTTGTATCCAAAGGTTCCTAAAGGACACTCCATTTTTGCTACTAGATTGATAAGAGATTGTACGAAAGACTATCAAGAATTCTAATTAACGTACACTACCAACCGGGGTGTCTACTGACTCTGTCTGGAATTCGATTGAATAGCTGATGGGAAATCAATTTAGAAGTTGTGAAAGGACTGACGATACTGTATCAGACTCACGAGAGTCTTGAGTACTCAAACAATTCAATCAGGATAGTTGGTTCGGCTCTATTGAGAAGAGAAACGTAAAAGTTGAAGAAACAAAAAAATCTTTGCCCGTGTAGGATAGGGGATTACGAAAAAAAAAGAAAGAATGTATGTAATACTGGGGATGGTGTCTCCCCATTCTTTCACAAAAAAAAAAAACAGTAAGGCTTAGATCAATAGGAAAATAGAGGTATCTGATAGATAGTTATGCTATCTTGTGGTATATATTTGAGTCTTTTGCTTATGAAAAAAGGGTACAAACAATAGGTCTTAGTACTCATACATGTTCATTGGGATTAGGGATAGGAGTATTCCTTTGATATTTAATTTTCCGAGAAAAGGTGTGTGTGTATTGTATTTATGCTTAATGCTTCCCGATTCTACCAGAAATCTATAATCTTGTTAGAGTAGTTAGATTTCATGGATGGTCATCAATAGCCTTAAGGTAAGTCAGAATTACATTTTGGACATCTGTGCATTGATTCCACTATGATTATGATCAATATGGATAATTCTTAATAGCGTAGGAGACATAATTTATATGGATATAGTAAGTATCAGCTTGGGCGTGCTTTAATGGTAGTCTTTACAGTTTACCTTCACTAGTAGTATGGGGAAGGGTGGACGCTAGGGGGTACTATAATCGAGTAATCGATGAGTAATTGAATTCTATCAATTGTTTAATTGATCGTTTTGCAAAGCTTTAAAAAAAGGAATGGCCTGTTTCAAAATTATACTGAAATACAGTAATGAATAGAAAAAATAGCAATAATGAATAATAACCATTCGATCAAAGAATGAATGATAGTTGTGTATTTCGCAACTAAATCTACGCATGATAGGAAATTTTCCAACCGAATTCTTCCTAAATATTCTATTTGATAAACAGCTCTACCAGAAGTTAGGATATTCAAAAAGAAAAAATCTGAAATGGTTTTTTTCGTTTTTTCTTTATTTGTTTCCCCTCTTTCTTTACTTTTACTGTATAAGAGAGAAGAGAAAGCCGTTCCGATAATTCTAATTATATTAGATTACGCAATACATACTTTCTATTGGAAAGACTAGTTGTTGTCCAAAGAGGTTCTACACATAATAAGATTAGATCTCTTCCGTTGAGCGATCCACATATCGCGATTCACCTTTTTTTTAGACTCCTAGAGATTTTTTTATGCGTTTTTTGACTCATCTAATGTATGTTAAGCATAAAAAATTGGGAAGGTCTACTATATTAATCTACTTCTTTTTCAAATCTGAAGAAGGTATCATGGAATAGAACTCCGCAGATCTCTGTTAATGGATCAAGCAATGACTTCTTGAGATGGAAATCGAAAAAAAGAAAATTCTTTTCTTTGGTTTCGTTTTCTTTTATCTTTTTTTTATTTAATTTAATTTAGAGTAGAATATGCCCTACATTTTTGTCTTGCTCCAGTGATTCTTTGATAGATCTCGGACCTCTAACCTATATATAATAAATTCTAAGAAAACAGTATTAAAGATTTTGCCTTCAATTATTTTGCATGTGACGAAATCACACAAGTACATGTAGCCAAAAAAATAATAAATTGGACTGTTATTTTGATGTACTATTTAGATATACATCTAATCAGGTACATCATATTTATATTGACCTAGATATTAAGGCTTTCTCTATATAAAAGCCATATCTTATACATTACACTTTCTATGCACAATCATTATAGGATAATAAATCTATACCATACTATCTCGGCTCAGATCAACTATCTCAGATACTTATTATCTCGATACTATGATTTCCAGACGATCAGTTCATTTTAGACTTGGATTTTGCATCCGTTCTTTCATTATTCATCAGTGATACGAACTAATAAATCAAGTTTCAGTCCAATTAACATTTTGCCTGACTGTTTTTACGTAGATGATAAGTAAAAAGGCAGTAGGAACTAGAAGGCACAGTGCAGTAGCATAAATCAGAATATTTACTTCCATAATCTCATTGTTTTTTTACTTCGCAATAACTCGGGATCTAATCCCCATAGAGATGAGAAATTTGATTCCTTTAAATTCAATGGTATGAAATTTCATCCTTATGATACTGAATCGGATCAATATGATGCAATAACATATCTGATCTATATCAAGCGATTCAATCGGCGAGAAGTGAATAGTAAAAGACTAGGAAGATCCTTTAGCCATCCTAATCTGAACTGGGAACTCTGATCCAATAAAGAATCCCATTGACTTTGCATGCCGTTTCCATCGGTTTCTTTTCTATAAATAACCCTTAACCGTCTTCCTTCTTATACTCCTCCTTCTTATACTTAATACATACAATTATGACATACAGTTATGAGGTATTATACTGGTATTCTATGAATCACACACAGATCCAAAGAGTAGAAGTGAGATGACCAAGGACGGGTTGAAGTATAAAAGATCTACTACTTCAACAATTTAATAAAAAAACGTTGGCTGTTGTCTTTTCTTTTATTTGATTTAGTATCTCTTTCTTCGATTGGGACTGGAAGGCATACATCAAAAATTAGTGTGCAATTTAACTGAGAATGAGAATAGATTGTTTCCAATTAGCATTGAGGATACACAAAAACAAGTTCGAAGCTAAAAAGGGTTGTCGTTTAACCTGACAAGTACTCGGTCGAGGTAATTATGTAAGTTCATTATGTATTGTCAATAACGAATACAATTTGCGTATGTACTCTCGTAAAAATAGGAGCCCTCTATTCTATTTTCTTTTATCAAGAAAATCGAAAAAGAAAGTCGACGAGTATCTCTTAAAATACTAAATATAGGAATCCACCGATTGTACGACTCTATATATGTTATGTCTCTCCCTTATCACTCGCCTAGTGGAATAAATGGAAATTCTGTATTTGTCCTGAGATAATGCGAAAGAAAAACCAAAGAAATAAGGATCTCCACTGGGGATTAGATCTGTGCTCCCCTGTCCTCCTTTTTTCACGGAAAATAGAGAAATTCATTTCTCATTCATCGTCGATCCTAGTTCGGGACGGACGGGCTCGAACCCGCAGCTTCCGCCTTGACAGGCGGTGCCTCCTGCCAATTGAACTACAATCCCAGCGAGGTTTATGGTCTACCTATCCTTAATGCTTTCAGAAAACATTTTTCTCGTCCGCTTGTAACAGAGACAACGAATGATCTACTAACTGATTACAATACACGATATCATATACACATAGAACACATAGATAGGACTATCGTTAAAGTGACACGGATTACTAGTAACTGTGTTTTATTTTTTTTTATTTCCAAATGGATAATCAACCTTCATTTGAGAAAAAACGATTTTTCCCTTTCATAATTCTTTTGCGTTTGATTAGTATTATTGTCTAGATCGTTCGAAAGAAAAGATCAGAACGAATGAGAAAAATGGATAGAAAAGAAACAAAAATGACTCTTTCTGTTTACGGATCATGTATTTTTTGTTTTGGGGACAAATTGGTATATCCTGGTTATATCTATTCATGGAGCGGCGAATTTTTTGGCCGAGCTGGATTTGAACCAGCGTAGACATATCGCCAACGAATTTACAGTCCGTCCCCATTAACCGCTCGGGCATCGACCCAGGAAGAATTCCTTCTAGGCTTATTGAGTTAATCCATGATCAACTTCCTTTCGTAGTACCCCCAGGGGAAGTCGAATCCCGCTGCCTCCTTGAAAGAGAGATGTCCTGAACCACTAGACGATAGGGCATATCCCCCAAGGGTCATCATACATGATGATCGTAATGAGTAGTTTTTTTGGATTGTCAATATAATCTAATGAATGACTAGATCTGAACACTCTTTTCTACGTTTATGTTATGTTCCCATAGAATTTTGTTTTGGATGTTGATGGTTTCCTGATGACCATCCCATACCGATTTTATTATACGAAGGAGGTCCATGACCCGTCAGTCCAGGCAGTGAATTGGTCCGACAGAACAGAAAAGGGGTAGAACCCCACCTTAATTTCTTTCTTCAAGTTTACTCATTAATTTACTTAACTCATTGCTTCGTTCATTGTTCGATAAATATGCCTATCACTATCTCACATTAAGTCAGAAAATTTAAAACGTAGAAATTTTCCTTTTTTCTTTTTTATTTTTTTATAAAATTCGTTCAGGTACGAATACTCACTCACATGATTCATAAAATCTACTAATCTAGTCGATGTCAGATTGGTACATGTATCAATCATGTGAATCTTGTTTTGATGGTCAGTAATGTAAACAGCGGGGTCGGTCCTGAAACCATCACTGCATTATTTTTATCAAAAAAAAAATAAAAATTTGCCCCTTTTTACTTTTGGGGGGTAAATCCAATTGATTTCTCCTAATGAAACTATGTATATATTAATTGCTATATGGTTTATATCATGTACATATATTATGCAGTAGACTCATAATGTAAAAAGGCTACTAATTCATGAACGAATCAAACAAGCCCTTTTAACTCAGTGTTATGAGTAACGCCTGGTAAGGCGTAAGTCATCGGTTCAATCCGATTAAGGGGCTTTTTCCACTAAACTAAAGTTTAGTCTTTGTTTTTTCGGTGAGAAAGAGATTTCTTTTTTATTTCTAAAAAAAAGGGACCACCATTATAATGACTTCTGATTATTACGAGTTAAGTTACAAATTGAAACATTATTCATTATTATTAGTAACATTATTATTAGTATAAAAATAATGATAATTTTATTCTTAGAACTAGTCGAACTCTGTACTGTCAAAGTAGTCCTCTTCCATGTCTAATTTCAAATTTTGTTTTTGGGCAGGCATATTCTAGACGTCCCCCATCGCTATTATGATCGCCAAACCAAGTATTCTTACTTCTCCATTTTTTTTATCAAACCCAGCATCAATTCTAAATCATAAAAATTAAGTGGCCCGAACCCATGAATGACCCTCTATCGGCGATTCTGATATTTAAATTCGATATAATGAAATGGTACAAGCGGATTTTTTTATTTCCTTAGACCACGCAAGTCAGGAATTGTCTGCTATTCCATTTAATGATCTCTTCTTACCGAATGCTCCATGGGAATAAATCGATATTCTGTCGGCTACATAGAAAAGTACAAGTTTATTTCGAAAATATATTTTTCAATAACTTTCCTTGATTTCAGAATCAGATATTGTTTTGTTTCTTCCCGCAATGCAATAGAAGAACGAAGGCGAGAAAGGGACTTTACTTTCATTTCATCTACCTTATTTAAATATTTAATCTAGTTTAGGGGCAGGAAAAACGTGAATTTTCTTTTTTTGTTTTTTTTACCGTTAAAAGATATACTCTGTAACTGTATAGGGGTCATAGACATTCAGGTTCAAATACTTATTTATTTTATCATAGTATAAGTTATAAATAAGTATAGATGGTAGAAAGACTAATCGAATCGTAGCTCGTGGATGTATTTACTTAGATTGGTTTTTGTTCCCATAGAACAGACAATTTGTATCTTCGAACCCATTGTAGGGGCCTGGAACGAGAATCGTCCACAGATAACTAACTACTATGCCTTGGAATTATATGAGGTGTTCGGAAATGGTTGAAGTAGTTAAATAGGAGGCTCGCTATGACTAAGTGCCTTGGTATATTTACCAAAGAGAAAATGATCTAGTTGAATTATGTATGATTTGTACGGAGGGACGTTTTCGGTTTTTTGGAGTTGGTCCTGCCTTTGCTCTTTCCCTTGTGCTTAGTTCGCTTAGAGGTTGGTTTACAGGTACCACTTTTGTACTTTCATGGTATACCCATGTATTTGCGAGTTCCTATTTGGAATTGCCATTTCTTACCCGCTGCAGTTTCCACTCCTGCGAATAGTTTCACCTTCTTGTTCTACTTGGTGTCCTGAAGCACAATGAGATTTACCGTGTGTCAATTAGGCGGTCTGTGGACTTTTGTTTGGCTCCTCCATAGTGCTTTCGCACGAAGAGGGTTTTTTCATGGTTACGTCATTCGAACTTGCTCGATCTGTTCAATGCGACTTATAATGCAATCGCATTCTCCTGCTCCAATTGCTGTTTTTGTTTTATTATGCCTTTGATTTCTCCACTGGTCAATTGCTGGTCTTTGCACCAGTTTTTGGCTTAGCCAATCCATATTCGTCATCCTCTTCTTCCAAGGGTTTCATAATTGGACGTTGAACCCATTCATATGATGGAGTTTGCCGGAGTATTAGGCGCTGCTCTGCTATGCGCTATTCAGGGTGCTACGTAGAAAAATCCTTTTTCGAAGCTGGTGACGGTGCAAATACATTTCGTGTTTTACCCCAACTCAGCCGAAGAGACTTATTCAATGGTCACTGCTAACCGTTTTTGGTCCCAAATCTTTGGGTTTGCTTTTTCCAATAAACGTTGTTACATTTCCCTTTAGCTATTTGTCCCGTAACCTGTTTATGGCGTGAGTGCTATTGGTTTATTCCGGTCTGGCTCTGAATCTACGTGCTAACTTCGTTTCCCAAGAAATTCCGTGCAGCGAAGATCCTGAATTTAGACTTTCTACACCAAAATATTCTCTATAACCGAAGGTTAGTCGTGCTTGGATTGCGGCTCAGGATCATCCTCATGAAAACCTTATATTCCCTGCGATGTTCTACACGTGGAACGCTCTTTAATGGAACTTATCTTTAGCTGGTCGTGACCAAGAAACCACCGGTTTCGCTTGGTGGGCGGAATGCCAGACCTTTAATTTGTCGGTAAACTACTTGGGCTCCGTATCTCTCCGGATTACTCTTATCTGGGCCGGGGCAATGAACCTTTTGAAGTGCTCATTTCGTACCAGAGAAACCCTGTATGACCAAGTATTGATTTTCTTCCGCACCTATCTACTCTAGTTTGGGGGGTAGGTCCGGGGGATAGGTTATTTACCCTTTCCATACTTTGTATCTGGAGTACTTCACTAATTTCTCTGCAGTCTTAGCTTTGGTGGTATTTATCATGCGCCTTCTTGGACCCGAGACCTTGAGACTCTTGTTCCATTCTGCGGGTATGTAGAAAGAAGAATCAAATGACTACCTTTTGGGTATCACTTACTTTTGTTAGGTCTAGTGCTTTTCTGCTAGTGCTTCAAGCTGTTTATTTTGGTGTCCTATTGATAACCGGGCCCCTGGGGGGGAGATGTAAGAAAAAAGTCCAACGAACCCTAGCCCAGTGTCATATTTGGTTATTTAACAATCTCCTTTTGGGGAGAAGGATGGATTGTTAGTGGTGGACGATTTAGAAGATATAGTGGGGGGACATGTATGGTTAGGTTTCGCATTTGTATACTTCGTGGAATTTGGCATATCTTAACCAACCTTTTGCATGGGCTCGCCGTGCATTTGTTGGGTCTGAGAGGCTTACTTGTCTTATAGTTTTAGGTGCTTTATCTGTCGTTGGTTTTATCGCGTTGTTTTTGTCTGGTTTAATAATACGCTTATCCTAGTGAGTTGTTACGACTCTCCGGCCAGAATCTTTCTCAAGCTCAATCATTTACCTTTTCGGGTCAAGACAACGTCTGGAGCTAACGGGGATCCGCTAAGGACCTACTGGTTTAGGTAAATATCTAATGCGTTCCCCCTGGAGAGATTAATTTTTGGAGAGAAACTATGCGTTTTGGGATCTTCGTTCTCCCTGGTTAGAACCTCTAAGGGGTCCCAATGTTTTGGACGTGAGTATGGCTTGAAAAAAGACATACACCCTTTGCAAGACGACTTTCGGCAGAATATATGACCTTCTCCTTTAGGTTCTTACATCCTGGGTGGCGTAGCTACCGGATCAATGCAGTCAATTAGGTCTCTCCTAGAAGTTGGTGCGACCTCGCCATTTTGTTCTAGGATTCTTCTTTTTTTTGGCTTTGTGGCATGCGGGAAGGGCCCGTGCCAAGCTGCAGCAGGGCTTTGAAACCGGAATCGATCGGATTTGGAACCTGTTCTTTCCATTACCCTCTTCGTTAGATTTTCTTCTTTTCTTTTTTATCTCTTCTATTTTTTTCTTTGTTTTCTGGCGCGGCTATTCTACCTAGCCGGGCCATTCCTTTATGAAAGATAACGGGCCAAATGAATAAGAAACAATTATTCAACAGCAAAAAAAGGAGAGAGAGGGATCCCCCCCCCCCCCCCCCCCCCCCCCCCCCCCCCCCCCCCCGAAAAGGCCCCCAAAGAAAAAAAAAAACCCCCCCCCCCCCAGAGGAAGGAGACCCCAGGCCCCCCCCCCCCCCCCCCCCCCCAAAAACACCAAACCCCCCCCCCCCCCCCCCACCACACCAAAACACACCCCCCCCCACCCCAAAAAAAAAACAAAACCCCCAACCCCCCCCCCCCCCCCCCCCCCCCGAACCCTCGAATAGTTCTTTGTTTAGACTATACCGTTTTGCAAACCGGAGCTATCAACCCTCCCGCCATCTCTTCCCCGAGACAATTTCCTATTTTATTCCTACATGGAAATATGACATATGATGATACACTACTATCGTAGAAACATCCGATGCAAATCCATATTTCGATGTCTCTATCTGTAGATTGTTATACTAGATATATGCAGATCCATATTTCGCTTGAAGTAAATACTAAGCTCCCCTCGACTCCATGTCCGCATAAAATAAACGTAAGGTAATAAGTTCTAACGATCAATTGATTTCATGGTCACATCCCTCAATGATGCATTTTATTACATTTGACTAAGCGAGGGATCAAATGTTTAGTTCCTTTGTGGTAGCTTGGGGATTACAAACATCTATTGCTTTCCAATTATCTGTTTTTTGGCATTAAATGCGACTTCATCAGTCTTACTGATAGTGTACCCTTGTATTTGCTTCTTTCTTATGTTGGTCAAGTAAGAAAAATATTGTATTTTCCGGTACCATTAGGATTGGATTATTTTCTGGTACTATCCTTATTCTCCTCATCTCTGACTTATTTTTTTATTTCCCCGATCCAAAACTCCATTCCTTCTACCTTCTACTTCTATAAATTTATAATTCGGATTGGAGACACATCAAGATTCAATCGAGTTCCAAAAAAACTTATATTTCATTCTTGTATCTGAATATGTGGCCTGTACATATGATCCAACGCATATATTATATATTATATATGTCGTATATGTGTGGACATATGCGTGCGTATCAGGACGCAGAAAATGCGGATATGTCGAATTGTAAAACTTTCGCTTTAGCCAAGCTAGACGATGTGGGTTCCGATTCCGCTAGCCGCCCACGGTGAGTAATGGATTAGATAAGATAAGATAAAATCAAAATGAAATTCAACTCTAATGCTAACTACTAAAAAGATTTTTTTTTTTACAAAAAAAATGTTGCGGAGACGGATTTGAACCCTTGAACCTCAAGGTTATGAGCCTTGCAGCTACCAAACTTCTCTACTCCCGCGCTGAAGAACCGGGAACTTATGGACAAGAAAGATGGGATACGCCCCTCTCCCTATCGTACAAATAGAATAGTCTATTTATACAGAATGGTAAGAGGGCTCCTCTATCTTCTATGATCATAGATCGTAGAGATTCATACAATACGAAGGATATGTTTTTTCTCTTTACACTTGATACTTATGCGCCCGGTAAACAAACATTCATGACAAATTTATCGAAGTATGTGTCCGGCTGCCCAAATCTCGATAGTTTTACTCTGGGGTCTTCCATCAATAAAAAAACAACGTCGATGGAGACGTATAGGTGCCCTCTTACTTGTGGGGATTGCCTTTCCAGAGTTCCCTTTTTCACTCATGAGGGAACTTTGCTTATTTTTTTTTGATGATCGCCGAATCAAATGATATTTCTGTTCCAATTCTGTCGCTTCTTCTCCCTCTGACTCAAACTTTTCTTGCCATATATATGTTCAGTTCCTATTATTACATGATCATTCGGATCCTAGATGTAAAAATATAAGAAGGTAGAATCTCCCTCTCCCTCGAACAATGAATTGTTGGCCTGATACGTAAATAAAAAAAATATAAATAGAAACTAAATTAAATTAACCAATTTTTTCTATGTAGAGCAATCAAGAAAGCCTGCAAAGTGAATAGATAACCTACGGAAAAGTGGGCTAATCCACCATCTGCTTTCACAATGGAACGAGCCCCTTGGCTTATCCTCCATCGACTCAAATTAGCAAGGTGTGCGTTCATGATCCATGCTAAAGTTTCAATCATTCTGCCAATACCGCGCCAAGAAATTAAAAACATAAAGATCCAGTACCCAAACAGATTCCAAATTAAGAACACTCCACGCCCCATCCGATGGTACGGATAAACTAGTCAACCAGAAGGTTTATCCATTGATAAGTTGTGAAGATTTACCATTTAATCTCTTAACCATCCCATTAAATAAGTTGAAGATTCCTTAAATTGTGACGTTACCCTTCCATAAGTTATGTGTTTCCAATTCCATAAAAAGTAACCCACCCAATGGTATTTACATCCAAAAACTGCCAAATACAATGGCGTCCCAACGAATATCACAAGTACCGCCCCCGCGTCCTGGGCCGTCCCAAGGAACTATAACCGAAATCCTTTTTATCTGCAGTAACTTGGAACCACGTCATTACAGCCACCTTTTACTAAAATCGAATGTATTTGTATGCAAACCTGGCAATATCATGATGAACCACGAAGTCCCAGACCTATGTTAAGAAGAGTGAATTACTACTCATTACCAGCTTCAACCAGCCCGGTAACCATATGCTTCGACCTGCAGTGAATGCTGGGCCATTCGTTGACATTAAGTACATCGAACCCATATGAAGTCTTACATGACTGAGTGTATCCATTGGTCAATATATGTTCATCAAGATTTGTTTTTTCGGAGTACCAAGCGGAGCATAACGCGTTATGAACATAAAGGCCCAGGGTATGGAACCCAAGAACCGGCTGGCCCAACTTAAATGAATAGATATCTTCTTTGTGGGTCTAACATTCTTGCCAATCATTATTCCTCATTCTGTTCTTGATTGTTCTCTATGAATAATATACTCCATGAGCAAGGCTCCTGTCCATGATAACCCCTGCGATGTATTGGTGATGATGTATATAACGCCTGCTTGAGTAGTAAGTCTTGTGCTATGAATGCATAGGCATAAGAGTACATGTGTTGCCTACTAATGAATAACCCCTAAAAAGGCTATAGCAAGACCTAAATTGAAATGAACGAAGTTATTGATTGTGTCATAAAAAGACCCTATGCCACGCCCTAATCCGACCCCTGGAGGAATATGTTTTTCTAAAAGATCTTTGTATACTGTGCCCAATCCTAAGTTAGTTCTATACTATGACCACGATCAGGAAATAAAGCAATAGCTAAATGATGATGAGCAATTATCGTCAGCCAAACTTTGCTTTTGTGGATGAAATCCACCGAGAAGGTTAGAATGGCAGTTCCTTTTCCTGGAAGTCCCAAAAAATGGCTTCCGAATCAGCGTTTTGGCATAAAGATTCCCCTTACGCCGTCCAAAGTGGTCCCAACCCTTGAGGATAGGGGCATACATCTAAAAATTATTTCCATCTGAGTACTCCCCTTGATCCTGGCTGCGACTGACGAAATGTCCTGTCCAAGCCAAAGAACTCACTCCGAAAAGTCCTGACAAATAATGATTTGACTAGATTCGGCCTTTTTTAACCACGAAACGCTTGTTTCTCATTTGGTTGTAAGTGTACCAACCCGCTATTAAGCTATAGCAGAAAGAAATTACTCGAAAAATAGCTCCATATAAAGATCTTCATTAGTGCGTAATCCGATTGTATCCACCACTTATAAACACCGGAATAAGCGATATTCACTGGAACCGGTAGCACCTCCTCGATTAAAGGGCTTCTACAGCTGGTTCCAAAATTGAGGACCCAATTGCTAGCATGGTTCTACATGTAAAGGGTCCTTGTATCCATGACTCAAAATGTCCTTGCCAAGCTACATGAGAGATTTCCGGACGTCCACAGAAAGATTATTGCTACTTGCCCAAAGTAGAAGCAAAATGTCTGATAAGCGTCCTCAGTAGATCATCATGACTCCGAAGTCAGGTGCGGTAGCAATACACACCAAATAACGAGTAGTGGGGTGCTGATCTAGCCTTTGCTAAACTCGGAAATCTTAATGCCAAATGCCTTTCAAATCCGCTAGCAATTATCCTACTGCAATATTCTTGCTAATAATAATGCCCATGTTGTGCATTCCACCAAAGGTAATGGTTACTCTCGACAGCACTCCTTGGCAATCTCAAGGCTCTAGCTGAGTATCAGAGCAACTTTTAATTTGTATGAGCCCAAACGATGGATTCATGTTCTTGCCAATACCACGGCCACTGAATAGAAACATTAAACTGAAAGCCAGACAAAATGAGAACCTAGAAAAAGAGCCATATGCAGATAATGACGAACCATGAAGATGCATCTACCTGAGATGCCTGTCCCATAAGAAATCTCGAAGCCCCCATTAAAGTAATGACCTCTGCGCAAGTTTCCTCCTGTAATATGATTTACTACCCTTGATCACTATAGTACCTCCCTAACATCCGCCTGCATTTTCCCAACTGAATGGAAATAAACTACGGAAAATCGCATTGTACATCCCATGACCTAAGAAGACATGATCCCAGGCAGATCTTGACTGTCCCCCCTTTCCGTCCCCATCCACAGGAAACGAAAACCAAGATTTGCTTAGTCAGGTATCAAGCGGGAACTGCGAGCAAAATAGAACACCTTTCAGTATATCAATACAGTCACGTGTATCTAACTGCAGAATAATGATGGTACTAAGAAGTCGGCGTTCCTAATGGAATATGTAACAAAGCGACTTGCCGCCTACGCTACCACTCCACCACCCCCCAATTCAGCTGGTACTTGCTGTTGGCACAGGAGCTGTTTATCCGGGTGCTAAGCATGGGTGTTTTGTACCCATGTGAGCACAGTGGGTTGTATTGTATCGCGGTATCTGAAAACATCTCTGTGGACGCCCTAAATCGATTTCTCATTGGATCATTATGACATACAAGCCAAAACTGTGCAACCCAGAAATATACATGCCATTTAAGATTGTGATATGATTGCATCGCGGTGTCTAAGCCCGATCTAATAGATCGTTGTATCGAGTAGTTGGATCGTAATCTCTTACCATAAAATTTGCTGCATGTGCAGCAGCACCAACTATGAGAAACCCACCGATCCACCTGTGATGTTTTGACCCGCAGTTGTGTACCATATCAATAGCTAGGTATGGCAGGGAGGCATGACGTACATTCTGTGAGCTACAATACTGGTTAAGAGCCGAACATGTCCAGTTTAAGAATCATTGAGCCATGCCACTACGTTTGTAGGATTTCATAGAGCCTTTATGGCCCGGGCCTGAAATTGACCTTTATGACCTCTAAAGTCTTTATGCATGACAATGCCCAGTTGTGCTATACATATACCAGCGATCAGGAAAATAAATTGCAATAGCTCAATTAGGTGTTGCAATATCGTCAGCCATAGAACCACCTGTTCTTGGTCCAATCCTCCCCACGACAAGTAAGAATTCCGCGTATGTTGACCAATCAGGTGAAAAGGGGTTGGTTGCTCTCCGGCAAAACTGGGACAGTTGAGGCAAAAGGTCCGATTTCAAGATAATTCGGAGAAGTGGTATCTCTTTAGGCACTCCAGCGTCGAGAAATTGGTTAATCGGTAAAGATACCTGGATTTGGTGTCGCCAAGACCGAGACCCAATCCGAGTAACCCGCTAAGTGGTGATTTAAACATAGATTCTTCTAACATCTTGAACCAAGCCATTTGGGGGCGGCTTTGTGGTAAGGAACAACCAGCAAAAAGCTTAACGAGCAAAGACCATGCGCCAATGGTCGGTACATAGGTTGTAATTCACTATCTTCCAGATGCTCGCCCACTGAAAAAATCCGGGAGGTTTATTTGTAGTCCTCGGAAACCTCCACCCACATCCCATTCAATATTTCTTTGACCTACGATTGGCCAACTACCTGGGCACGGGGTGCATGTGAGTATGATCACTTAGCCATGCTTCAGAATTGGACAACGGGCGCATGGAAGTACATGCCACTCAGCCAAAGAAGATAATGGAGAGTTGACCAAAATGATACTAAATACTTTTCGAGAGATCTCCTCCAAATCACTGTCTACTATCGAAATCGGGAGCACTCACATGTAGGTTCCAGATCCATGGTAGTTCAGGGCCCGTAGGCTATTGTTCTTGAGAAATGGCCGGGTCTGGCCCCTGTCCTCTAAAGACGTTTTTTATGTATCCCTGATCTACAACAATTTTCACTTCTGGTTCCGGCTAACGAATATCATGCATTCCTCCTCTTTCCGGACAACAATACAAAGAGACCCTCCACAGTTTTTTAGGTGAACCCTGAAGATAGCTATTTATTTATGTTATGATTAGTCCCTTTCTTTCCTTCTCCCTCCATCTTTTTATTTAGTTTATTCACTAGAGCAATTATTAGTTTATTCACTAGAGCAAATTATGATATGAAGTCAATCCGAGGCCAAGGTTCGGATTCTATTATACATAACGGTAGTTGCCCAACGGAACCCCGTTCCCTCTTGCAATCCTTTTCCCACATGACGAAAAAACTATTTTTTTTTTTTTTGTGCAAACTAGTGTACTTATATCTGAATGTAAAATCCTATGATCTACTTCCATGAATATCTTATTACTTTACTCTAAATGAATTCACAAGCCCATTCATTAGAATTAATAAGCTCCATTCAGATATCTTAACGATCTGTATTTATTCATTCGAAGGTACCGTTCTTAGCTTTATTTTTTATTCTATATGTATTCGGATCATTATCCCTACGAGATACCATAATGATTTTTAGAAGAGGGTATAATAAAATTCTTGATTGGATCTTTTCATGGACCGATCTATGTTTATTTGAGTGAGGATCCAACACTATTTTAATGATTAAAAGAGAGTGGTTTTTCGAAACGCCTCGTGATCTTCAACAGTATGTGCTTCAATATAATTCCCTTGACTAAGCGCTATAGCTTGTTTCCAATACTCAGCATCTTGATCGCCCAATCCTCCGCAATTTCGAATCAACCCGTAGAATGGCCTGTTCTCCCGGTCGGAATGGTGGGTTTCCTTCCCTTAGAACCGACTTGAGAGTTTTTCCTACCTCACGGCTCGGCAATCGATCTTTTTTACTTCGCCCCATCTTATCTACCCTATGCTAACTGAATTATATTTGTCATAATGTATCCCTTTTTTCCCATTTTTTTTGTTGGGGTTAGCCATGAAGAAGTTAATTACATAGTTTTAACTCTAATTTTTTTATCAATACAGCTTTTGTGTCTTTTTCTCCCACCTTCAGACAATGCATCATAGATCGCCCCTATATCCTTAGATAGTGTTTATATAGGTTAGAATTTTCTGAAAGGGAACATCTCGGTTTCATATATGACATTTATATAGATTATAGACTCTTTGAAAAGACTTTCCTCCATAAGATAGAAAAAAGAACTTACTATCTTGGATCTGATGCTACACCGCTGCTCAATACTTTAGTGGATCGACTCTAAATATTTACATAAGTTTATCTAACTTTTATCCCGGATTATGGCATAAGTAAGCAAAGCAGTTCTTACGTCTATCGACCAATAGTTGTTTAATTGATCTTTACGTGCGTCTCTATCAATTCAATCCTTTACCATAGATTATGTATATAGGCTGTATCTATTTCGTCCATTTTGGTTCTCGTGAAGGTCTCGTTATTTGCTACCGCTGATAAATCGTTTGCTTTTAGACGATGCGATGTAGAGAGCCTATTTTTTCTAGTCTTTCCTAGTCGATTGGATCTTTTTTTCCTTCTTTCTATAGTGGAGAGATAGTCGCACGTATGACAGATCACGGCCATATGATTAAAAGCTTGTGGTAAGAATGGGGTTTCGTCTAGTGCCGAAATATAGTCGCAAAGCCTTTGTATGCTCTCCGTTTGCTTGTGTGTAGGCCTATGTTATAGAGTTTACTTCGGGGAGAGAATAGGGATCAATTTCTGTCGCGTAGCTTCATATATTCTGTAAAGCTTCCGCCTATTTCCTTCGGTTGGAGCCAACATCCGTTACGGTCGTTCATTCTATTCAAAGAACTCCGTTCCAGAACCGTCCGTGAGATTTTCATTTCCATACGGCTCCTCCCTTCTGTGCTATACTAAAGGAATAATCCATGGAATTAAAATTTCACTATTCTCATTATGAACTGACGGAGCCTGGTATTTTTAAAGACATTTCTAGCCAGCCTCCGCAAGGAGTTTTTTTCTTAACACCCTCGTATGATTGCTAGATGGAAATGGTCACTCCAGCAATTTCTCTTTGTCCTCAACGCCCCCTAGTTCCAGGAATTAGTCACTTCAACGATCTTTGATGGTTATACGGGACCCAAATTACGAACGAGATGGGATGTTTTTTTGTCCCCAACATTCTTGTTATCCCCGATAACCGATAAGGAAAAGGGTAATTTATAACACGTTTTTGTGTTGTTGATTCCTAGGGTGGGTGCTTCTTCCCCCATGCCGCCTTGGGTACTAGTGTATATGATTGCCCCGCAATACGAACCTATAGGTGTACCTTTTCGCTCAATACTAAAATCGACAATGAAGCATCTGGCTGCCTCAATCGAGGATACACGACAGAAGAATTGTTCTATCTCCAAACTTCACCTTCACCAAGCGTGAGTTTATTTCAAAATTTGGTTCTTCTATCCCGAACGTCCTTTTCTTTCTCGTATCTGAGGACGACTAGACTAAAAAAAAAACAGAAAAAGAATCAATCGCACCATCTCTGTAATAGTAAATGCCTTTTTTTCTCCGGAGTTGTCGGAATTATTCGTAATAAGATATTGGCTACAATTGAAGAGTGTCTTAATCACTAAAATTTGCATTTATCCGCGATCTATTCATAATTAACAAGCCATTCCATTCTATCGAGGTCCCTGTGTTTGTTTTCATTAACCCCCGAGGGTAATGATCTCGCAAACTAAAGGAATTGTACAGTACGAAATAACAATAAACAGACTAATTCTAAAAAAGATGTGTAAACCTTTTGTTCAAATTGTACCTTTTTTGGTTTGGATTGGACAAGGAGAGATAGGAATAATTGGAGGATTTCATTCCATTTCGTATATAACCATGAACGGAACGATACGATTCATCTCGAAGTTGATACAAAGGACTTTATTTATGTGGATCTGATACTCTAGACGTTTTGATTTGGTTATAATCCAAAGAGGAAAAAGAAATGAATCAGCCTTTAAAAAATAGCGTTAGCGTAGGTAAGCCTCCATTTTGTTGGTTTGCAAACATGGCTACGACATGCCATTCCAATTGAAAATAGAAAAATCCAATGGGCGATCATAAATTGTACTAGATCTAGGGGTAGCTGATGCGAGAAGTTGGTGTTGAGAAATAGAAAATTTATTTGAAAGGAAGTATTCCTATGGAACCATCATCAGTCTAACTACGGAATACTATGAACGTGGATCAGAGATCACTCGGTTCTGGTAATAAGATAGATTCTGTAGGAAAGATGGCCTGAGTGGTTTCAAGGAGTAGATTGGAACGTGCTATGTAGGCTTTTGTTACGAGGGTTCGAATCCCTCTCTTTCTGTTTCTCTTACTTACCAACGTGATGAACACAAATCAAATCAAATAACATGATACCATCCTCCCAACAAGAGGAACGCCCTTTTTGATAGAAATTCTTATTCATAAGTAACCTTATGTGGTACGTAAATACAAATATCGGAAAAGAAAGAGCAAAAAAAATCTTACATGCTGATCATTGTGATACGTGAATGAGGAAAATGCGGGCTCAAGCTCTAGATCTTTTATTTTATCGGCCGAAAAAGAGACAAAATTCTCTGAAACTTCTTGTTATTTACGTTAGGTTCACGTCGACGGGCATACTATTCTAGACTAACACCTATTTATTTAAAATCGATCCATTTACTACTATTAGTTGATTTATTACTCCTTATATTGGAATGAAGTCAAAAGTCAAAAGGTTTGGCAATTCCTCGGGGGGGGATTAATAAAGGAATATAATTTGACTCAGAGCTTTCGATTTGGTTATCATTCGTCGAGTAAGAATAATATCTATGGTTTACAAACGTCACTTGGTTTTAGATCCACTATACGGACCATTACCTAAAAATATGTCTATGGATTAAACTAATTGCCTGGCTCAGGATGGTCGAGCCATACCCACTCGGAAAAGGATGTAGTCCAAGACGAATCTCAAGGAATGTAGTAAAACATGAACCTGTTGACCCTTGGGCTTTTCCAGCGATCTGCACATATCTAAGAATTGGCGCTCTGTCAGACCATACGAAAACGCAAATTTCTGTTTTTTTCTAGACGAATCCGATACTGCCGATCTTTTCCCAGAACGCCCAATTGGTTTTTAAGATCACTCCGGATGTCTGGGTCTTTACTAGTTAGCTCTGGTAAGGCACCCACGACGGAGTATTTTTTTGAAACGAGGTCCTCGGTAAACGGAGACATAAAGATCCTTTTTTATTTTATTGATTTTATTGACATTTCATTTGTCAGAATAAAAAAATGAAAACTGAACTATAATAAGATGAACTAAGGGATAAACAAAAGCAAAGATAAATTTACCCGAAAATATACAAACGTAGAATAAAAAAATTGTATCAATTCCGGATTTTTGTCTAATAGGAAGTGGCAGCTCCGTTTGATGATTGTTCGTAGAGAGAGATTAATTGTTCCAATCATTTTTTGGTAATGGTTTTGCAAGTACACGACATAATATGGAAATGGAGGAGAGAGATTATCAATCACGGAAAAATCGATAGAGAAAAGCGGCTATCGGAGTCGAAACCGATGACCATCGAATTACAAAGGCGAGCTCAACCTCTGAGCTAAGCGGGCTCACATAACATAACAGAAATAGTATATAGAAATTGAGGAAAACTACCGCCCCGGATTTCAGCTAATTAGTGATCGTATCTATTAGACTATTCGTTTAATATTAAATATGAACTAAACTATATAACTATATAGTATAGTTCGATTATGTTATCATAGTATACTTAGTATACTTCAAATATATACTATCAAACTCTCATACTATAACTAAACTATACTATAACAAACTAATAGAATGACTATTCTTCTGAATATTTAACTATATCTAACTATAATATCACATGATGTATTTATGAATTTATATTATAATGTATTAAATTTATTAATTTATATTATAATTTACTTTAGATTAATTATAATAGAATGGAATATAAAAATTGGTTAAATTGGAAATTTTGATTAGAAAAAATTAATTATTTCTTAAAAATAATATTTTTTAAAGCAGTTATAGAAAAGTATAGGAAATTGTTATATAGGAATCTATCATATGTCATATGAAGTTAATTTCTATTATGTTAAATTATAGCCTTATAGCGAATCCCCCGGTCCTAAGGATAAAAAAAAAGATAGGATAAGAGACAATCTAAATGAAAATGAGACATCCTGGTTTGATTCGGAAAAGGAGGCGGATAGGAAAAAAAAAGACGAAGGAATATCGACCGTTCCACTATTCCAAATCGCACCTGTAAAAATGAAAGGGAGGAGAAAAAATATATATGTTGGATTATATCTATCCATATTGAATTGCGGCTACACAATGAAGAATCAGGTTCTGATTTGAAACAAGGTGCATGTCAGATAAATGAACTGATGGAGGATAGCAAAAAATCAAACAGCAGCATACACTTTTTAAATATAGAACTCATATCTAAAGAATTCAAACCAATGGGACTTGATTCCATGGTCGCTTCCGTATAACTATGAATTGCTTTATACCTCGTGAAAAAAACCCCTTTTTTGTGGAATCCCTATGTCTCCATTTCTTTATAGAGAGATCTGTTTTACGCAAGCAAATATAGCCATGGGGGAGGGGGGGGGGGGTGGGGGGTTACCGAAGTCTATCTATCAGCATAGTCTGCTTCAATGGGGGCATCATGGGATACCCATCGAGGTGAGTAAGTTGAACCTAAGGCATCGAATAGAACGATGTATAGACCAGGTAAATCCCTTACGGTCCCTAAAGTCTTCTAGTTTAATGGGGTATTCTCATTTGACGGGAATATAACCTATCAAAATCCACATTTTTATTTTTGGGTCCAAGTAATTCGGAAAATTGGTAAAGTCAAAAAAGAGATGAATCGTTTGGTCCCTTATGGGAAACTTGAGTAAGGCTTAGTTCTTTGTTATGTCGTGTTTTTTCGAACAAACTTTTAAAAGAAGGAGAATCGCCCTTTTTGAGGACTACTTTAGACCA